>JACXGI010003536.1:31000-61724 GCA_016801175.1 Esox masquinongy | reverse complement strand
TTTTCTTATTGTATTTCTATTATTATGATGTTTTTATTTGTTTTGATGTTTTAATTTGAGTATTTGTTTTTATGTTATTGTATTTTTATATATTTTATATTTTATTTTTCTTTGTAAAGCACATTGAATTGCTTCGATGTATGAATTGTGCTATATAAATAAACTTGCTTGCTTCTTTTATTCCTAAAATAATGACACCATAGAAAAGTATTTTGAATGTCAAAAGTCTTTCCCCTCTTATACGAAGCACATTGTTTGACCTAGATTGGGATTGTTACCAACATGACAGACTTAAAATATTAAACACGCTCATTTGTTGTCAGCTTATATTCTTTAGATTCCATTATCAGTTTGATTAACCTATATCATCTATTTATGAACTTGGCAAATATTACCTGACAAGGTAAAGTCCTGAAAAAGTAATTGTCCTGAAAATGTATAGTGCCTTTAAAACTAGCTAAAACATGGTGCACCTCTATCTTATATCAACAAGTTGTTGCATGTTTTCTTGAATTCAGTGTTCCTAAAATTTTCCAACCTGCTAATATCAAAGTAAAGCTATACTGTTGAGATAACCAACGTTTTGTCCTGAAATTCAGAGTTCCTAAATTTTTCGACTAAAAATAGCACCACTGAATTTAAATACAAATGGATTTGGACTGAGAAACTCTTAAAATTGGGGCGCGCTAAGTCTGTTTGGTACTTTTTAAATCTAGGCTTCCTAGGTCTGTATATTCATCTCTTCCAAAATCAACTTAAACCTTAGAAAGATCTTTTGAATGTCCAAGGTATATTATATGAAGCACATTGTTTGACTATATTAGTATTGTTATCAATATGACAGACTTAAGACATTAAATATGCTCATTTGTTGTCGGCATAGATTCTTTAGATCCAATTATCAGATTGATGAAGCTGGAAAAGGTCAAATCTATAAAAAGTGATTCTATCAATATATAGTAAATTGAAAACTAAGTAAAGACATGGACGCACCTTTATCTTATAAAATTAGTCAAGATAAGCAAAGCTGAGAACAGCAAGCACTTGGAATACATAGACTCTTCTGTCTTAGCAATCAAAATATCAGACTTAATTTCATTAAGCATAGAAATGCTTGAAAAACTGGACATTTTTATTATGATCAACATACATGATCCAACATGAGTCTTTTTTCTTTATTTCTTTTCTATCATTTCAAACTGACAATCATTAATTGAATGTAAAACAGTATTAACCCATTTAAAAAATATTAGAAAGCCATTATTGTTCTTTTTCTTATGCATGCCACTGGACCCCCTGTCTCAGCCCCAAGGTCTTATGCTGCCATATTATTGTGCTGGGGAGTAGGGTCAGTTCTCCTTCTCCACTATAAATCCTTGTAGATCTAAAGAATGCATTTTCAAAATTTTCTCCTGCCATTTTAAACTTAGGAGGACATGAGGTCTTGGCCCACACCTGCGGAGTAGGGGGGAAAGACTTGAAAGACTCGTTGCTGTCCCTGTCCAAAGTCCTCCTGGTTGTGTTGCAGATCAAGACGATGCCTGACGATTTCAGCTGCCATAAATAAATTTGATTGATTGATCGGTTCACTATTCACTGACTTTAAAAACCCTACGTTTTATACAGATCCATACAGGACACAGATCTTGAAACACCTCCTAGGAGAAACTAAAAAGCTAATTATTAAACTAAAATACACACACACACATTTTTAAACATATGCTCAAAACATTCACTCCTGAAACATTGGGTCCCCTTCAACCATCCATCCTGCCCAACCACCCTCTCCTGAGAAATCAATTATCTCCAGAATCCCTAGTCAACATGCACACACAAGCCTTTTTAAGCATATACCCAATAAGGATGTTTTAATTTCACAGACAACCTAAGACATCTTTCACCGTGGGCAATGATGTATAACTCACTAATCAAAGCCATTATTGTTCTTTTTCTTATGCGTTCACTATTCACTCACTTGAAAAACCCTACGTTTTATACAGATTGAAACAGATTGAAAGTCACAGATCTAACCCTAGGAGAGACTAAAAAAGTGAATTATTAAAACTAAGTCCGCCCCAAAGGCCGCTGTCCAGGGTGAGAGAGGAAGGGGGTGGGTAGGGGGTGGATCCTTGTTTATGACATACTATATTTGAAGGGGTCTTGCCTTTGGCCAACCAATCCTGGTTTCCTAACTCCCACCTTCCAAGGAAGCATTGATCTCAAGAGTTCCCTTAGTCAACGGGCATACGCACAGGCACACACCATTCAGGTTTATACATAGTCACCATTGATCCAGAAAACAATATGACTCACAACCTGTGGAACCATCCATGGTCAACCCCTCTTTCCGGGTAAAGAGAGACAGGGCAACTCATGACCACTGCCCTTAATCAATGCACAGACACCTTTTTAAACATATGCACAATAAGACCATTTTAATACACAATTCCCTTAGATATCATGAGAAGGTCATGAAACCTAAATCCGTCCCTAGGTCTCTTCCTAACGTGAGACAGGAAGTCTGACCCATCCCAGGTCCAACTCCCCTTCCAGGGAAAGACGGGGGCAACTCGTGATCCCTTACTCACTGTAAACCTTTCTAAACATATGTACAATATCACAATTTTTAATACACAATTCTCCTTAGGCATCCTAAGGTCATAAAACCCTGAATGACCTGTTCTAAATATAAATAGGGTCGTAAAAAATAATATCTATATTTAACTATGCCCTAGGGCTCTAAGGTCACATTAATATCTATATTAAGCCCTGCCTAAGGGCTTAAAGGTCAAAGGAAAAAGCAATAAATCAGACAAAGTTTACCCTTAAGTGCAATAAAGTATATTCTACATTCTTCTCATGCGTGTGTAACACCTGTAAAAATGCAAGCACAATGGCATTGGTGTTGAGTGTCCAGGAGAGGTCCTCGGAGATGTGGACACCCAAGAATTTGAAGCTGGACACATGCTCCACCTCCATGTTTGACGGTGGGGATGATGTTCTTGGGGTCATAGGCAGCATTCCTCCACCTCCAAACACGGCGATTTGAGTTGATGCCAAAGAGCTCGATTTTGGTCTCATCTGACCACAACACCTTCACCCAGTTCTCCTCTGAATCATTCAGATGTTCATTGTCAAGCTTCAGACGGGCCTGTACATGTGCTTTCTTGAGCAGGGGGACCTTGCGGGCGCTGCAGGATTTCAGTCCTTCACGGCGTAGTGTGTTACCAATTGTTTTCTTGGTGACTATGGTCCCAGCTGCCTTGAGATCATTGGCAAGATCCTCCCGTGTAGTTCTGGGCTGATTCCTCACCGTTCTCATGATCATTGCAACTCCACGAGGTGAGATCTTGCATGGAGCCCCAGACCGAGGGAGATTGACAGTTCTTTTGTGTTTCTTCCATTTGCGAATAATCGCACCAACTGTTGTCACCTTCTCACCAAGCTGCTTGGCAATGGTCTTGTAGCCCATTCCAGCCTTGTGTAGGTCTACAATCTTGTCCCTGACATCCTTGGACAGCCCTTTGGTCTTGGCCATGGTGGAGAGTTTGGAATCTGATTGATTGCTTCTGTGCACAGGTGTCTTTTATACAGGTAACAAGCTGAGATTAGGAGCACTCCCTTTAAGAGTGTGCTCATAATCTCAGCTCGTTACATGCATAAAAGACACCCGGGAGTCAGAAATCTTTCTGATTGAGAGGGGATGAAATACTTATTTCACTCATTAAAATGCAAATCATAACATTTTTGACATGCGTTTTTCTGGATTTTTTGTTGTTATTCTGTCTCTCACTGTTCAAATAAACATACCATTAAAATTATAGACTGATCATTTCTTTGTCAGTGGGCAAATGTACAAAATCAGCAGGGGATCAAATACTTTTTTCCCTCACTGTAGGCCCTTGTGTCCTGGGAGATGGTTGGATCCAATGAGCTTCCTCCAGAGATGCTTTCAGCAATAGGTTGCCATATGTTTTGACTGAGGGCCATCTCTACATCCTCTGTGAGTGGTGGTGGTGGACCCCCACCTGTTTTGACTAGAGCATCTCTACAGCCTCTGTTGGACCTTCACCTGTTTTTCAGCTCTCAGCCTTTTTTTAATTGGCTATAATGGAGGTCTAATTTCAACATGTCCAGTAACCACAAATTTGGAGACTTGAATGCATAAAGGCATTTAGGTGTTACTTTCAAATAGAGAATATTAAATACTGGCAGTGTTAAAATGGCTGAAAATTTTACTTTTTTTTATTAGTAAATTTCACTTACTAAAATACACCAATCAGCCATAACACTGGGTCATAATTTTATGGCTGATTGGCGTATTTAAGAAGTATGTTGGAAGGTGTTCATCGCTTACCTGGAGAACACATGGCACCAGGATGCACTATGGGAAGAAGGCAAGCCAGTGGAGGCAAAGTCATGCTTTGGGCAATGTTCTATTGGGAAACCTTGGGTCCTGCCATTCATGTGGATGTTACTTTGACACGTACCACCTACCTAGGCATTGTTGCAGACCATGTGCACCCTTTCATGGCAACGGTATTCCCTGATGGCATTGGCCTCTTTCAGCAGGATAATGCGCCCTGCCACAAAGCAAAAATAGTTCAGGAATGGTTTGAGGAACACAGCGAGTTCAAGGTGTTGACTTGGCCTCCAAATTCCCCAGATCTCAATCCAACTGAGTATCTGTGGATGTGCTGGACAAACAAGTCCGATCCATGGAGGATCTTTGTCACTTGCTCCGGGGATTGGGTACCCCGTCGGGGTCCATTCTTGGGTGACTTGACAGATGAGTTACCAGATGTTGACAGCATTGCACAATTTGTTAGTGATGGGCCAAAGACATACAGTTACAAAACTGTTAAAAGCTTGACATGTCTCAAAGCAAAAGGTATTACTCTCAACAGCAACAACACAACTATTGTTAATATGGGGACGCTAACAAGACTGGTTGATAACTTTGTACGAGGCGATGGTGATGAATCACATCCTTGCTAATGCAAACATAATTGCTAGAGATAAAAGTGCGCTCACACTGAAAAACAGAGTAGTGCCTAAGCACTTCAGAATTGTGTACGACAAGCTTGTACGTCCGCGATTACAGCACAAGGCCGTACGGGTACTAAATCACATTTTAGGATGGAGAGTGTCATGGAAATCACTGAATGGAAAAAGCACAGAGACTGTAGATTCTTTTCACAAGCTTTATTCACAATTTATAAACCTGGAGCAGTTAACAACACTCTCAGCAGAGGCAGGTCAAGAGCTCCCCGTTGAAGGTTGAGCTCAAGTCAATATACATTCAGTATAGCCCACTGTGTCCCCCTCCCATGCATGGTTAGTCTACATGTCTCACCAGCTGCTCTGCGAACTTCGGCATACCAAGATAACAAGATGTCTACAGCCCTTGAGGAGTTTAGCCAAAGCTATAGGTATCTGTTCTAGGCACATCCTGAACAAGTGAACAGAGCCGAAACATACAATGGCCTTACTAAATTACTGGATTATACTTAGAATAAGCAATATGATTTCATTGTACTATGACATAAAGTTTCTACCACATTCCCTCCTTTTGAGACTAAGTCTCAACAAAAATAAATTTTAAACTTTAATAAAAAAAAGTTAAGGGAGTTGTTCCTCTATCAGTGCAACAATTGTAAATAACAGCTGGCGTCTTATCAAGCTTCCAACTCTGAGCAATACATTTTACTTTCTACATAGTAGGGAAGGGAAATCACATAGCAGTAGAAAGTATATCATACATTCCAGTAATAGCACAGATAATTATCAAAACAATAAATTCAATCATCTACCATTAATCATCACAGAACTAATATTGATTAGATGCAAAACAATCAACAATCTTTTAATAATGCATAAACATTTCTTAACATTTCCTAATGAATGGGAGGCGACAAATAATTTATTATTTATGTTACAGTCACAAAAAGAATTTCAGCAAGCAATGATTATAGAAATAGTCATGTTTACTTGGATTTGTTACAGTTTTCACCCACCGGCCTCTTATTGATCCCCTGTAGAACTGCATAATATTCATGTGCCTGTTGTCTAGGTCACCGTCAGTGTAAGTGAGGTTAAGTGAGAGAACAGTGTGAACAAGGCCAAGAAAAACATAAACAACCACAGGAAAAAGCATCCAGCTATTCTATCTTGGGATAGATATTAGGGAAAAAAACTTACCTCCTCATAATCACCAAGTGAATCAAAACCAGAAGAATCAGAATCATTTTGGGTAAGTAATGGCATGTTGAACGCAACCCCCACAGCTTTGACAAACAGTTTCTTAATACACATGACCACAAACAATATAGCTCCTAAGACAACGATACCGTGTATGGCCCAATGAAAAATTCTGCTGCCCCATACACCTGTCATGATTCCAGCCAGTCAAATGGATCCCAATCTTCACAGGTCTCTTGTTCGCTAGTCAACTGCTGCTGGAGAGAATCTAAGTGCTGAACAACCTCAGTAAGGTTCTGATCCCCATCTGGGATATAAGTACAACAGTGCTGGCCAACAAGATGACATACCCCACCCTGTTCTGCGAACATCATGTCCAAAACCATTTAATTTTGCAGTACCATAACACGCAAAGCCCTGAGCTCCAGCCTCATTATCATAAATCCGGCGGCAGGGATATTGACAAGTGTTTGTAATTCATAACCTATTCTATCTACCTCATGGGCATTCTCAACAGCCCCATGCTATAGAACTAACCCACACCAGAACTTTAGAGACTGTAGATTCTTTTCACAAGTAAAGCTTTATTCAGGGTTTATAAACCTGGAGCAGTTAACAACACTCTCAGCAGAGTCAGGTCAAGAGCTCCCCGTTGAAGGTTGAGCTCAGGCCTATATACATTCAGTACAGCCCACTATGTCCCCCTCCCATGCATGGTTAGTCTACATGTCTCACCAGCTGCTCTGTGAACTTCGGCATACCAAGATAACATGATGTTTACAGCCTTTGAGGAGTTTAGCCAAAGCTATAGGTATCTGTTCTAGGCACATCCTGTACAAGTGAGCAGAACCGTAACACAGTGGCCTTACTAAATTATCGGATTATAAATAGAATAAGCAATTTGATTTCATTGTACTATGAAATAACAAAATATCTACCACAAGAGTGATCGTAGCGGTTTTGACCCGCAACTACAACACCCATTCAGCTGTGTCATCAGCGTACCCAGTAACTTGGGTAAAACGTACTTTGTGAAAATGTTGTTGGATAATGCTAACATTGTTTTCTCCAAAGAAATTCATAATATAGTCTGGGTTTATTCATGCTGGCAACTGCTGTATGACGAAATGTTGAAGCTGATGGTAATTACTTTCATAGTTCACCAACATCGATGTGTGATGATAATCTGTTACCAATTCAGAAAAACAACCTTTTAATAAGTGATGGTTCAATAAAAAGTGCATCAGAGAGTTTGGTGATGGACCAAGTTTTCACACAATATTCACACCACTGAAACCGGAGTGCTGTTTGTCTTGTCCAAAACATGTTTGTTCAAGGCAAATCTAGTAGAACTATTAACTTAAACATTTTGTTTAAAAACCCATGCGACAATCAGCAGATTAGTTTTTAAGGAAGACCAATATACCCTAGTCTATCTCTGTTCTTCATGGAGAGTTTTAAAGATGCAACATGCCCACCCTTTGGTTATTTACTTATTGACTTTAAAACTACAACACCAGAAGACTACCGTCTGAGAACAGGATTGTTTTCCAGGGGTTGGCCTGTTGTAAACATTCCTGTCTAAACACAATCATAGAAATGTACCACTTTTGAAGATGCTATTTTGAAGACTTGCATTCTTGCATTCAAGTCAATAAAAAAATATTTTAGAATCAGCTTTCACAGAGCTCATTCTCACACGCTGTGAAATAGCTCTTAATCTAAGGTGCAGTAATATACAGTACCTTTGAAAGAATCACAGCTCCGGAAAGTATAGAGACAAAAATCCAGCATTATACAGTAAATATGGGTAGAAAGAACTCTTCAATTGCAAAGCAGTGTCATTCATAACCAGTCTAATTGCATCGAAACACAGTTTGAATGACATGGATCATACTCAGAAAATATTTTTGGTACAACATTACTCATAGATTCACAATATACTCTGCCATTTTCCAAAGATTCTTGACTGTTGTTAGACAGGGAAAGCTTGACACAAATTCATTGACTTTAAGTCTACCTGGGTCTGGGACTGGGGGTGATGCATTGAACATGACTGGGACTAATCAAACCGTTGACCGAAATGTTACCCTTGTTGATTACATTTTGGATGATGTGCCTGCGAGGCACAAGAAAAATGCTGAAAATATTCAAAATAGGATGCTCAGGTCTAAAGATTTTACTTCATATGGGAGAGGTTATTAACACTAGGACCGACCAAATGCCTACAGGAATTGGTGTTTGAGTTTGTAATTAAAATAAAAGTGCCATTTTGAAAGCTACACCCTCCTCCTTCCATTACTGTTCCTAAATAGGCGTATATTACATTCTTCCATTGTCAGAATTCTAAACTCACAAACAGCAAACTATTTAGAGACTATTTGCCTGTTTTTTTTATCCTGTTTTCAGACTTAATCGCCAATAGCCCACGGCACTTAGCGTTGGTACCGAAATGGTACCCAGGTGCTAATCACCCTTGAATGCATGACGTCAATGGATGAATGCACGATACTCCCAGATGATAGAGTCTTGGTTGAATTTGAATGAACTTACAAATGAAATACAAGATTTCCATGACCATTCAACAATTTAATTAGTTTATTTGTGAAACATAATACAAATTATATAGGTTACTTGACAATTCAACGTATGTATCGCACTTTATAGTTTTTCAATAGGAGATTCAGCATTCTCGTGTAGGCTAATTCATCAAATGTAAATCTGAAATGTAAATCAAAAAAATTATTCACAAAACGAAATACCAGACTTTTTTAGCAATCAAAACAAAATCGCATACACATCTCTCTTTGAATTTTCTCTGCTTATTTTACTGAAGAGTAAGATTCTACAAATGTATTAGGCTAAACAATTATTCACAAAATAAAATACCAATGATCACCAATTATCAATTCAACAAACTTATTACACTGTCTTCCTCTTCCCAAGCCTTGACAGCTCACACCCAGCAAAACTGGCGAAAGTTGTTGTTGACGAGATGATAACCGACTAAATAAAAAACAGAAAAAGATTTGCCTATAGTTGCATGGTTACTGTGTTCGGCAAACGGTTCAACAGAAAATATTTGGTCACAGTTCCCTTTCGTTTATGCGTCATGATCCATATTACTACAGTGTTTCCCACCAGCGACACAGAGTCCATGCAAATGGCGGAAGCAATGGTGTAGCAGTGCCTGGAAAAGCGGGTACACGACATGTACCAGCGTATACCCTGCACTACCCCACTGCTTTGATCATCCTTTTACTCTGCTAATCAAATTTACAAATAAAATTAATTGAATAATACACTGCAAAGTTTTTACTTGAAGAGAAGGCCATGAAGGGCTGTTATAAGCTGTAGTAATGAGGATCTGGTCCGCGTAATGATGGGAAGTCCGGGGTGATGTAATGAGGAACAGGTGTGCTTTACAGTGGAGAGTCCGGGGTGTTCCGTGAATGTGGAGCTAGCAACCGGAGGCTGGCATGATCACAGGAGGCGCTGTGACAGTGAAGGCTACTGTAAATCATCCTTTCCTTTATTTATTTATCAAATTTATTGTGTTTATCAAGCAACTGTGCTTTAGGTCTATGTACGGCTATTCATGTGGATATCCTTTCATCATCACAAACTTGTGGATAATGTCTGGTATTTTACCTTGTACATCATCAAAATGAGATCAAAATGAAAACTAAATTCTAATAGATACATTTTAGAATAATTTAAGTGTTGTTTAATTTTCATTTTGTACATTTGTAGGGCCTAATAAACGAATGAAAATACTATAGCCTGTGTTCTTTGAAATATTCGTTCTATGTATTCTTTTTTCAGTCGTTTTTTCGTATAATAAGACCTTCAATGAAAACACATTTTTGTATTGTATTTGTATCTGTAATTCACTATTGTTTAGACTATTCTATATAGTTTATACCCAGTAGATTTAGTATTTTTTAGACTATTCTATATAGTTTGTACCCAGTAGATGAACTAATGCCCTGGCTGGATGGTGATGCTGCAGAGGAGAATGTGTATGCTAATAGGGCCGATTCATCTGCTAATGACAAGAAACGGCGTTTGGCTCTGGCTGTTCGTCTGAAAGGCTTGGCGGTTCTAGTGTTAAGGGTTCACACCTGTTGGATGTGTTTAAAAGTGTGACAGCTACCACTAAAATTGCTGAATCAAGAAGACCATTGGGGTGGAGGGAGTTTTTAGAGGCCATTGCATGTCTCAACATGCCTTTCACAACTATTCAAAATGAGCTCTTTAGATGTGGCTACACACAGGAGCATTTAGCCACGCCCGGACATCTACTTCCGGTATGCACAGTGCCACTGCTTCCACAACTGATTATCAATCAACCAAACTTTGTGTTTATCCCCTACCATAGACTCCACACAACAGCTAATATTTTGATGTGTGTTGCTTTTATTTTATTAGTTTTACATGTTGTTTTTTATCATTTGTGATTGTGTGATGCATATTCCTTGTCAATGTGTATGTTTTACCTTGAATAATTGTTGTTTGATGTGTGAATAATACTATGTAAACAGCGATGTTGTTTAACAATTGCTGTTATTTTTGAATAATAAAGCAGGCATACACATAATATATACTTCCACATGTCTATTTCTTCAACAACCATGACACAAATTAAATGATTCATAAGATTGAGCACGCTTATTCTGGTACATACCTTACAAACAAACTTTGAGACTAAGGCATTTTTTCATAAATCATCAGTATAAAAAGGCAATATCACAATGTAGGATGGAGGCAGGACACAATGGAGAATGGAGGACATTTAATAAATGAAACTAAACGGACAGGAACGAAACAAAATACTTGATAAAAGAACTAGGACAGAAACAAAATGAAACACGGAACCAAAACAGAACAATGTGACGTTGGGGCAGGGGGGGACTGGCCATCTGGCAATTCTGGCAAATGCCAGAGGGGCTGGACCATGTCTTTTGGGGTGGGCTGGTCATATTTCTTCTGGTGGTGCATTGGATGGGTTTACATTACTTGCACAATTTTACTATGGTTGTAATAAACAATATTAAACATTTGTCCCAGTGGGCAACGGCCGGCTTCGGCCCAAGGTAGGCCGGCCCGATCAGAGGTTGCTCATATTGGGACTTTCAGTCAAAATCAACGAGCTGATTGTCTGCAAAACTAGGTTAATATTGTCAGAAAAGAAAACAATAGCTAGATAATTGATTGTAAAAAAAGAAAGCGGTGCTGAAAAGGTTTACGAACAAAAAAAGTCAGATGCTGCCAAATGCATAAAATTAACTAAACAATTTTTGGAAGGTTTAAGGTTGTCTGTTTAGAGTGCTGTGTCTGAGACTGAGACAGATGAAAGATGGGGTGCTGCTGAAGTTGTTGCTGAAGCTGCAGCAGGGATAGTAGTGCAGCGGAGGTAGGAAGAAAAACTTGAACTAGATGTCTTTTCTCTGTTTTCACACATTTCACACTACTTCTGCCAGTTAGCTCCAGTGTTTTTTTGAAGGTACAGTTGTGCTCAAAAGTATGCTTACCCTTGGAGTTTTTCTTTGTATCCCGAACAATTCTTCTTGCAGTGTTGGCTGAAATCTTTCTTGGTCTACCTGACCTTGGCTTGGTATCAAGAGACCCCTGAATTTATTTATGATTGCATTGTTGTGTTCATGTTTGATGTTTTACAACGATTGATAAACACCCCAGACAAGTTATAACAGTAGTGAGATGTTTGATGTTTAACAAATGGGTCTAAGGGTTCCGGAATGTTAAATACCCAGGCAATTAATAGGTGTTATATCAGCGGCAAGATGTTTGATGCTTAACAAATGGGTCATAGGGTTCCGGAATCTTAAATTCCCAGACAATTAATAGGCGTTATATCAGCGGCAAGATGTTTGATGTTCAACAAAAAGGCGCCAAGGTTCAGCAATGCTAAACCGCCCAGCATTTTATGTTTCCCGATAAGTGCTACAACAGATGTCTTACAACCGGTGGGTGTTAACCTTTCATGTTTTATGAGGCGATAGGTGATTGGCGTGGTCTGTGTATTTAAACCACGCAGACCCAAGTGTTGGTTATTCAGACTTGCCTGAGTAAACTTACGTACACACTACAAACCATGGCGGATTCTGCAGCGAACAATGTTTTGGGTGAAACACCATTAAAATATAGCAGCTTAACTGCTGCTCAGCAAGTCAGCAAGAGATTAAAAAAGGACGGCAAAGACGCGATCAACATGCCAGCCCTGAAGAAACGGACGCAGAGACTACCCCGAACTCATCCATTACACCAGGATATGTTAGCACAGGAGGACTTTGAAGACGGGCGGATCGGTGTATACATTTTCAACCCTGAGATACCAGAAGTCGCATTTTATGAATTACCCGAAAGCTAAGAGTTGTGACTGATAAGGCTGATGTGACTGGTCAAATGGTCTTTAATGCCAGTTTATGGACCACCTTTCGAAAAGTGTTTTATTTGGGCCCAAAACAGGGCACACACAATAGGGTAGATGTACTTTTTAAAGTAATCGAGGGAATAAAACATTATGACTATTAGATTGGAACTATTTCCTGACAATGTCGGTGTGTTAGAGTGTGACTGCGACTGCGCACTGACGTACAACCCTGAAGCCCCGCCTTAAACTAACAGTCCTCAACACAGCATAAAAACTGACAGACTGCCTGTGACTATCAAGCAGTCGGCAGACTTTACGAAACATGTCTCAAGAATACAACCGACCAGAGTTTGAAGAACCCAAGGCTGAGAACTGGCTGTGTGATGCCTTAGATAACAACGCTGAACCCTGCTATGGTACCCCGGACCCTGGCAGCTCGATTCCACCGTTATACCCACCAAGAAACTACCATTGGCTTGACCGGCTTGGCGCTAAGCTAGGACCTCGTAATATATCATACCTTTCAAATGCTGACAAGAGTTATAACAAAATGGACAAACGCCTTGCACCACAAGTTTTAAAGATCATCAAAGCAACATTGGGTATGATCCTGGAACACGTTGTTGGGCCATTCTCCACAAAGCATGCATCAGATGTGAAGAGGACCACCCGGGCCAGAGAAGACATTCTTGTCTTGACCCGCATGATTATTTTTTTGAGACCCATTATGTTATTGTGGGGACAGTTTTTACACTGCGACTGAAACGTGCTGGTCAAGGCTTTGAATGCATCATGTTTTCAAGCACCGCTGACCGATGTTTATGTGGCAGCTAAGAACTTTCTGCAAGAGCTCAAGTTGGAGCCGAACATCACACAGAGACTGAGTGAGAATAGGGATGAATACATGGATAAATTTAATGAGGAAGCTGTATGCGACGCGCTAGCGTCTTGGTGCGTCAAGAGACTCCAGTCTAAGGATGGGTAACTTCAGCTGTCACGTTTACATGTATCTAAACAAATCCTATGTGGCTTTAACGATTAAACAGTTGATGCACAAAGCTATCAAGAGTGGATTTGATGGTTGTAGACCAGGGGTCTCAAACTCGCGGCCCGTGGGACGATAGTTTGTGGCCCCCGCCTTAATATGAAAGTTTAATGTTAGTGCGGCCCGCGAGTTTGATATGTATGGCACTTTACAGTGTTGTGTGCAGAGCTGAACGAACCTACCAATCACGGTGGGGTATATGGCTCTCGGGGGCGGGACATCGGCCGGGCAGCCGTTTCTCAATGTCAAGGATCCTTCCTTGGTAGGACTAGTCCTTCCAAGTCAGGTCCCTCAGAGGCTAGGCCAGGCTCCTCCTGAGCATTCGGAGAACATGTACAATGGAACAGGCTAGCAAGTGCACGTCATTGCGTGCTTGCGTCATTGAAAATGTTTCGCCTTCTCTTCCGCGCTACATTTCAAAACACTGGACGAAATCGAGTTGGAACTGTAAACGGTGCTGTTCAATTTTTTGTTGCGATGGAGAAGGTGAATCAGCGTCAGTCTGCTTGCAGGAGGAGAATACTCTGTCGACAACTTTGCCTGCAACGTGCGAAGGTAGGTAACGTTACCGACACTGATAAGCTATAATATAAGCAATAGTCGTTTT
The DNA here is from genome assembly GCA_016801175.1 of Esox masquinongy. Lineage (NCBI taxonomy): Eukaryota > Metazoa > Chordata > Actinopteri > Esociformes > Esocidae > Esox > Esox masquinongy. The sequence continues at coordinate 47,477 of JACXGI010003536.1, read as the reverse complement.
CTGTTATTAATCTCATGTCAATAAAGTAAAAACTCGTGGGAGTTAATGTTTGTAGTTTTCATAACACTTACCGGTAAGGAGAATTGCATTAATTAATCTTAATTACATTAAGCTTTCAGTAGCTAACCGTTTACATTAGCTTGTAGTTTACTGCATGTATGTAACATTAGCTCATTGTCCAGTAGCTTCTAGCTTTCAGACAATGAGGTGCAAAACATGAACAACAACTACAACAAGGTAAACGTTACCTGCTAATAAATGTTGCCACAGGCAGTATGATAATGTGTAAACTGCAAGTGAGAATGGTTAAATAGTACTGTAAACGCACAAGCTACAACCAACATATGAAAAGTCATAATAACACCATTGATAAACACCCACTAACACAGTAAAGGTAGGTGTAAGTGTGTCAAATGGTCAGCAGTTGTCAGTTAAGACCATGATGAAGAAATTACATGAAGTACCATTATGTTACAGCATGTGTAAATATACTTTATACAATTGTAATCTTACCAGAACAGGTTGGATAATTAGACTAACCTAAAGCTTTCTCCTTCTGTCTGCAGTCTGGAAGCATCCCCATCATCGGCAGCTGAGTCTGATCGCCGCTTCATGTTGAATATACTTGTGTACAGCTTATAGTCATGTTTGAATAAATGTTATAATAAAGATATATGTTTCGTTAATGTCTTTTTAGAGTTTGTATATCTAACGAGTTATTAAAACAGGTACAATCTTAATATAATTATTCAGCTACAAGTTTCCTATGTGCAGGTCACAATTTGATGGAAAAATACACATTGAACAACAGTTTATATAATATACACACCCAAAAAATTAAAGACACAGACAAACCAGTTAATTTAATGCATTTATTTTTAGAATGTCAATCTCAAATATAGCAAATAATCTATTCAACATCTTGGCTTCTGTCTCCCTGCTTGTCTTTGGCTTTCCCATCCTCAGTGACAGCCTACGTTTGTTCCTTAGTCCCTATTAACAGACAGCAAACACAAGAAAAAGATGTTTACCGTTATGAATGCTATAACGAAACGTTACAGAACATTATACTTGTAACATGGGAAACTACACATACATTTTAGCTTTCATTTAACGTTGCTAGTGAAGTTAACGTTGCTAGTGAAGTTAACAAGGTGCAGCGTTACCTACTATCCTGAAGCTACAACTGATAAACACATCATTTTCTAAATCTCTGCTAACGTGACACATATACAGTAATGGCTTATAAAAAGAGATGAAAATGCCACCGGACATTAAACTTTACAAACACAAATGGTAAAAAAGACGGCAACCTAGCTAACAGCCTGTTAAATGATAGGTTCAGTTAGCTAACGTTAGCTCGGGGTGTACCTACCTAATTATGATAGCTAATTGTACCAGCATTAAAGCGTTAAGCTTTACATTGATTTAACAAATTAACGGTGATAACAAATGTACGGCAAACACTAAAGATACTTACATTTAAATTATTATTTCGCCGTCAGCGATGCCGCTCCACCTCCCCGCTTAGGTCCGCCATTTAATTTATTTTTACAAGCCGGCAAAAGCCGTGCGCACTGGATTGTGGGTGATTGTGAACATGGCTTCTCTTGCACTGGATTGTGGATGCACTTATGCATCCTTCGCCGTCTATGGGAAATCCTCCCAACGAAGGACTCAGTCCTTGGAGGAATTCGGGGGCTCCTCGACATTGGAACAGTCCTTCGACGGACTTCGATGACGTAGCATCCTCCAAATTCTGGCTTCGGAGGATCCTTCCTTGACATTGAGAAAACATTTCTCAATGAGTGAAAGTTACAGCAGCATTGCCATGGAGTGTTTTCTTCCGTGCCTGGCTGGCTGCCTCATTTCTATTGGGCACACGCGGACATTCGTCGCAGCGCGCTGCGTTCACAACACTTCAAAAAATAAGTTTTTTTAAGTTGCTGCCCAGCGGGACATTATACATATATATACGTATATAAATGTATATAAATATATATATATATTTATACAAACACATCAATGGCACTTAGAGAGTTAATATGAGGTCTCTCTCTGACAAAATAAATCAAAGTGATGCGTACGCGGCGGGATAAAAGAAAAGTCAGGAACTCAATGCAGCCTAATGTAGTCTGCAGTCACATAGCGACACCTGTCCATCGGCAAAAACAGTCCCCGGTAACCCGGACCAATTATAGGGTCGCACAGTTATTAGCGGGCTTTTATCCGCAGACCACCGTGCTGCGGTTACAAGAAAAAGAAGCGGAAATGTCATTCTCCATGCGTCGGCTAAACGCTTGATTAAAACTTCAATGCGACAGTGACACCAAGTGGAATTATATATATTACACAGCCCCAAACATGTCTTTTTCAAAGCCTGCAGTGAAGAGAAAGGTTGGTGATGAGCACAGACAAGTTCAGGAAAAGTGGGAAATGCAATATTTCTTTGTTGAGCACAGGGGCACCCCGACGTGTCTTATTTGCACAGAGAAAGTTGCGGTGCACAAGGAATACAATTTGAAACGTCATTACACAACTAGACATGCTGAGGAGTATGCAAAATACCAGGGAGATGAGAGAGCCAACCGGGTTGCCAATCTAAAAACATGTCTACTGAGGCAACAAGATTTCTTCAAGAAAGCAACCAAAGAGAATAATGCAGCAGTCGAAGCTAGCTACGTGGTTAGTGAGATGATTGCTAAAGCAGGAAAGCCATTCACAGAAGGTGAATTTGTCAAAAAGTGCATATTACAGGCTGCAAGTATAGTCTGTCCGGAAAAGAAAGGTCAGTTTAGCAACATCAGCCTTTCTGCCAACACCATGGCAGAGCGCATTTATGACCTGTCAAGTAACATTTATGACCAACTGTGTGAGAAAGCCAAATGTTTCAGTGTATACTCAGTTGCTCTTGATGACACCACAGACATCACCAACACTGCCCAGCTCGCAATGTATGTCCATGGTGTTGATGATAATTTTGAAGTGATGGAGGAGTTGCTCACAGTAATTCCAATGCATGGCCAGACCACCGCTCAGGAGATATTTCACCAGCTGTGTGATGCCATTGAGAATGCCGGTTTGTCATGGAAGAGGTTTGTTGGAATAACAACCAATGGAGCGCCATCAATGACAGGGAGGAAAAATGGACTGGTGGCACTTGTTCAAAAAAAACTGGAAGAGGAGGGTGTGGAGGAGGCCATTGCTCTGCACTGCATTATCCATCAGCAGGCCCTTTGCAGCAAATGCCTGAAGTTTGACAATGTGATGTCTGTCGTTGTGAAATGCATCAACCAAATCAGATCCAAGGGCTTAAAGCACCGAAGGTTCCGTGCTTTTTTAGAGGAAATGGAGTCAGAATATGGGGATGTGCTCTACTTCACCGAGGTACATTGGCTCAGCAGGGGAAATGTATTAAAGAGATTTTTTGAGTTGAGAGCAGAAGTGAAAGCCTTCATGGAGAAGGATGGAGTGGCTGTTCCTGTGCTAAGTGATCCCAAATGGCTCATGGACTTAGCTTTTCTTGTTGATATCACACATGAGCTTAATGTACTGAACAAGAAGTTACAAGGCCAGGGGCAACTTGTTAGTGCTGCCTATGACAACGTGAGAGCATTCTCCACAAAACCTGTGTTATGGAAAGCCCAGCTCTCTCAGACAAACCTTTGCCATTTCCCAGCATGCAAGGCACTCGTGGATGCAGGCACACCATTCAATGGTGAGAAGTATGTTGATGTCATTTTGAAGCTACAGGAGGAATTTGATCACAGATTTGTAGACTTCAAGACGCACAGAGCCACATTTCAAATTTTTGCGAACCCTTCTCCTTTGATGTACAGGATGCCCCTCCTGTGCTTCAAATGGAACTCATTGACCTGCAGTGCAACTCTGAACTCAAAGCGAAGTTCAGGGAGGTGAGTGGAAAAGCAGACAAGCTTGGGCAATTTTTGAGAGAATTGATCCCCAGCTTCCCTGAGATTTCCCGAATGTTCAAGCGGACCATGTGCCATTTTGGGAGCACATACTTGTGTGAAAAGCTCTTCTCCACCTTGAACTTCAATAAGTCCAAGTACAGGTCCAGACTTACTGATGATCATCTTCAAGCCATACTGAGGGTCTCAACTGCTTCCTCCCTCAAGCCAAATGTGGCTCGGCTATGCGAGAGCAAGCGCTGCCAGGTCTCTAGCAGCAAGGAGTAGGCAAGAGAAGCCATGTTCAGAAGAACAGTTAATGTTCTTCAGTGTTCCATTCATGTTCAGGACAATTCATGTTCAGAAGAAGGTTAAAGGTTAAAGAACTGTTAATACAGACATTTGAATCTGAATACAGCAGATATAGAAGACTGAAGAAACCACATATAGTCGCTGACTAGAGAAATCTAATTATTATTATTATTATTATTTTCATTATTATTATTATTATTTTATTTATTTATTACTGATTGATTGATTTATTTTCTTATTAATTCTTAATTTGTTTATTTATTTTTTCATCTTATTTTGTGTTAAAAAATGAAAATAAAGAGATTTGAGAAGATTGGAATTTTTTTAACAAAGCTTTTCTTGTGGAAAACCTGATGCGGCCCAGTCTCACTCAGACTCTGACTCCAGCGGCCCCCAGGTAAATTGAGTTTGAGACCCCTGTTGGAGACTTTTTAATAACCAAGACCATGTCAGTATAAAGTGTTTTAATAATCTGAACAAGCATATGGAAACGGCCAGGAAGACATCTGATGATTGGCCGCAATTGGTGTCAAACGGTGTTGAAACAAATGCTCTAAACAACTTAATTTATAAACTTCTAACATTTTCAAATGCTGACAACAAAGACTTTAAATTTGGGCACCTGTTTACGTATGTAACAGATGTTTGTGTAATACAATTGCTAAATAATGAAGCTGTGGATGTAGATTGTATTTCTAAAACGTTTACAGATTTTTTAATCAGCAGAAATCTTAATGTATGCTTTATGTAGGTCTAAATATTATTCTATTCTGAAAATAATTAACAGCGTAAAAAAAAAAACATTTGAATGTCCATGGTATCTTATATGAAGCACATTGTTTGACTAAGTTCATTTTGTTACCAACATAAGAGACTTAAAATATTAAATACATTCATTTGTTGTGAGCTTAGATTCTTTAGATCCATTTATCAGTTTGATGAACCTGTATATCCTGTTTATAAGATTTGTGTCACGGTACGGTGAGGATCAGCGCCACCGTCCCGTACATCTCCAGTTCCCATTACTCCACAAACACATCCCAGACTTGTTTCGTGTCACGTCTTTTACTATTCACACCAGGTCCCAATCATCTCATTAGTATGTGTTTAAATGTTTCCCCTCTGCTCCCCACATTTGCCGCTCATTGTTGTTTGCGGTCTGCATGTATGTGTAACCGGTGAGTCTTTTCGTTTGCTGTTTAATATCAGCTCCTTTATTTTTCATTATGTTTGTTTGTGTGCTCGGTGTTTGTTTTGATTAAAAAACCCTCAACCGAGAGTTATCTGCCTCCGCCTGGTTCCTCCATTTCACCCGCCGTTACAATTTGTAAACATTAACTGAAAAGGTATAGTCATGAAAAACGTATTCTGTCATTATAAAGTAACTTTGAAACTAGCTGAAGTCATTATGCATCGCTATCTTACAAATGTAATCAAGATAAGGAAAGCTGAGAAGACCTTGCACTTGGAATACATAGTCTCTTGACTCTCTTCTATCTTAGCAGTTACATTTACAGACTTGATTTTTCCATCAAAAAACGTACACGTTGCCATGTGAGTCTTTTCTTTGGTTTCTGAAATCAGATGATATCATATATTTATATCCAATATCAGACTACAAAAACATTTTAAAGTGACACACTTGAATTTCTTGAATACATTTTACATGCTTATGGATCTGTATTTTTAAAACGCACACATTGATTTCATGAACCTGTATGTTCTGTTTATGTTTATTTCAGGTAATTATTGTAAAGCAAACATTACCTGAAAAGGTAAAGTACTGGTTTTCTACTAAAAACATCACCAATGAGTATGAATACAATAGATGTGGCCAGAGAAACTCATAAAATTGGGGCAGGGTTAAGCCCTGTAGTTTCTTTTTTAAATCACAAGTGCCCTAGTTCTATATAGGTCTAAATGTTCTTTTATTCCGCAAATAACGATACCTTAGAAAAAAATATTGAACTGTCAAAAATATCTTATATGGATCACCAGGGACGTCACTAGAAAATCGTGGATGGGGTGGCTAAGCCTCGTTTTGGGGGGTCTGGGCATACTCCCCAAAACATCTTTTCATCATGTATTTTCAGAGTAACAATGGGTGTAAAATCTATCAAAATAAGGTCATTTTTGGTCAAGGTTTGCTAAAAGTATACCAGTCTCATAGTTTGTGTTAGACACTGATCTAATATGACTTAATTCTATCTTAATAAAGAAATTAAAGTCCACTCTGTCACAAAAACGGCTGTACTATGTAGCCAGAATACTTTTGCCAACTATAGTTTATAGTAAATGATCATCTACATACAGTATATTCTGTTTCTAAGCGAGATTTCTCTGAATCATTCTGAATCATTTCAAAAACAGATTTAGTCATTAGCCCATTCATCTCGGAACAAAGTCATAAAAAATGGATCATAATTATAAAAGAAATATTTAACAACCGGATCTCCCTTCCTCTGAACAGAATACGTTGCAATATGTTAACTTCAAACCCAAACAAACACGAATCTGTGAAACACGCACAGTTTTGCAAATGTGTTCCTGATGATTATTAGTGACATACAAATTTTAACTAGCATGTCATTAATGGGAAATAAATATTTTCATTAGTTCGTTAGTGTTGTCGCTAAAAAATACGACCCCCTATTATCGGCCACCGTCCACAGTTATTGGCCACCTTATTATTTTGTTGAATTACATTATAATTTATTTTTATTTGTATTACAAATGACATACCTTAGTCGTATCTGAAGTGTCTACTAGAAAGTTGTAGCTAGCTTTCTTGCCTTCAGACATCATTTTTTGATATTACATGGTCTGTCGCGCAAGTCGAATTTCACGAAATGCAATTTGTCTAAACAATTTCCATACATGACATTTTTACGATCTCAAAAAAATTTATTAACCTCTATACATTTCTTTAAAAAATGGCGGGGGGCTAGCTGAAAAGTTATAATGATTAGCAAAACCTACTGTTGCTTTCCAGTGCATTTACATTTTTAACTTGAGAGGATTTACTTCTCCGACCACCAGAAACGTTAGCTACTATTTACAGAAGAGAGCTTGCTTCAGATGAGCGAGTTACGTTCAAAGCACCAAACCCAACCGAACATGCTGCCAAATTAACACGATTCTATACAATTTGTAAGAAGTTTATGTGATGTAAAAGTTGACGAAAAAAAGAAATCACAGAGAAAATATACTGACTGATTTATTTATTTAGGGGGGGCTAATTAATATTTTAGGGGGACTAAAGCCACCCTAAAAATAGGCCTAGCCACGTCCCTGTGGATCACATTGTTTGACTAAGTTAATGTTGTTACAAACTTGACAAACATGAAATATTAAAAATGTTAATTTGTTGTGAGTTTAGATTCTTTAGATCCAATTATCAGTTTGGTAAACTTACGTGAGCTTGGCAAACATAAGCTGAAATGGTGAAGTCCTGAAAAGTGATTCAATCAATATTTAGTAACTTTAAAACTAACTAAAAACCTGTTGCATCTCTATTTTATAAAATGAATCAGGATAAGTAAAACTGAGAACAGTACACCCTTGGACTACATAGTCACTTCTGTCTTAGCACTCACAGTATACGAAAAACTAAACATTAATAATATAACCAATTATGTACTGCAAATCATTTCTATGTACTGAAATCAAGTGATATCCTATTTATGCCCAATAAAAGGCTAAAACGACATTTTAGTGCATGTCATCCATTTAACATGTGGGTGTTAATCCTCAAATGCTACACCTGTTGTTGAATTCCTTTAATACATTTTAATTCCTTTAATACATTGGGATTCCGGACCCGTCCTCACATCATCATCCATAACTGCCCCCTATCCCCGTTTCCTCGTTCTAACCTGTGTTCCGTCAATAAAACACCACCTCATTTCTATTTTTGTGTCCGGTCTGCTTTTGGGTTCCAACCAGATCCCTGACAAGACCCCCCTTGATCAACCCCCTACCTTTCCCTAAGAAACCCAGGCCCATCTCCCTCCTGTGAGAAACACATTTATAAAACATCATACACCTATGAAAACATTTACATAAAAAAATTACCCAAACATCCTGGGGTCAACCTAATTTAAACAACCCCTCCCTAAAAGACACCTGTGAAGTCCGAAAAAATGAACCCTTTTAACCTTTGACATGATCGATAAAATATTAACCCCATAATCACTTTTTACCTCCGGTCAAAGGCCAAGCCCTAAAGCCATAAATCAGACAATGTTTACACAAAAGTGCAACAAACAACATCCTATACCTCTCTTGCATCTTATAGTCTAAAAGATTGTTTGACTGGTCTGAAGTGTAATTTTGCAATCATCTTCCCCACTACGAACAAAACCAACTGATTGTGAACAGATTTTATTTCAATAGAGATCTCATCAAACTGACTCTTGCCTAGAGGTACGTAGTGTGGCTTGTCGTACGTCACTGTGACAATTTCGTTTTTTTCCCCTGTAATATGTACAGTTCTCAACAGCGGGACATGACTGTCCCCAACTCTTTGATAATCAATTATATCTGTGTAGATGTATAGGGTGTTAAACCCTGCCAGAATATCTGTGGGGAATGGTCCGTACCATGGGGCATACCACCACTCGCCTGTTTTCAAGCCTAATATCTGTTCTAACTTTGCACTAAATTTTAAACTAAAATAGGGCTCGCCTTTTAGAAACATTTTATTTTTAAATTCATCAAACCCCACCGATACGCCATGTGGTTTTGAAAAAAATTTGATCTCTGCCACTAGATTTCCTATGCCATTGTAATAACCGGTGGTGAATTCATATTTCCAAGTTTTGTCACGTTTCGAGTCATGTAGTTCAAATGCATTTTCACCCCATGTAGAAGTCTTTCATATATGCGGGTATTGGAATTCTATCAAAGGCACTTCCCAATCACCTTTCAAATCTATACCTCTGCCAAATTTTGTGGTACAGCTCAAACTCTAATTGTTTGGATAGATATGTCTCGATGAGTTACTAGGCAGCGTTATGTAGAAACCGCCGTCACCCGTGCTGATCGCAGTCGCTGTAAATGACACGGTCCAGCAAATCCTATTGTTTTTATCCTGTTTGTAGGTCAAGGACTTGTTCTGATGCTATCCAACTGTTGAATTTCTCAGGCCAACCAAGCCATTTCACAAGACTCATTTTCTTTCCTTTCTGTACTTTCTCATCCAGAACTGCTTCCACTTTAAAGGTTTTATCCTTAGCCACAATTGTTTTCAGTAATTTCTGTTCATAGAAGGTCCCAACTATCACATGACCATCGTAATCTTTTATTCTATACACAGGAGGCACCCTAGGAATGCATTCTGTTATTGTAAAATATTCAACTGTGTACCCTTTTTCATAACCCTTAGTAAAAGCCCCTCTCAACCTTGAGATTCTCACAGGATCTCCAACTCGGAACTTGTAACTTTGATTTCCATTTCTCATCATTGTTGTACCATACAGGTTCTTGAGAACTTGTCTAACATTTTCATCACAAACGTCAACAGGCTTAATCTTAATAGACCGATGGTAACCACGAACCAAATCTTGAATCATATCAACGTAATGATGTGTGTTGGCAGCTGTGAGATAACGCCACATTTGTGATTTAATTGTTTTATTAAATCTCTAAACGATGCTCGCTTTGACATTTCCTGTAGCAAAATGTTTTATGTTGTACTTCTTCATCAACAATTCAAAATGTGAATTAAAAAACTCCATCCCCTTGTCCAAATGGACTTTTTTGGGGCTTCTTCCTTCTTTTAATGTCTTCAAATGCACGCTTTACCTCAATAGCGCTTTTATTTCTCAGCACACGAATCCAGGCATATTTACTTAACACATTTATACATGTTAACATAAATTTCATGTTATCGTTTTCCGCACTATAAGCGCTCATTTCAACCAAATCCAGCTGAAATTGTGAATTTATATCATGAACAATAACTCTATTTCTTTGAAAATTAATAGCTACAGGCCTGTGTAGCGTGTATGTATCCTGGGCCAATAGCTAATCATTTGCCACACCATTTTTGAGGATCTCCCCGGTTTTCTCCAAGTACGCTCTTTTCAAACCCTCTCTACCCACATAAGCACCAGGGTTTGACGGGTCGTAGTAAATACTTTTCATAACGTGTTCTGACATCGTAGAGCATTGGGTCAATGATGAGAAGTAATATGTGTTTAACATTGTTTTATTCAAATCTTTGGAGTTACACAATGTCCAGGAATTTCAGAAGAGAGACACAAACATTCAGATTTCTGTTGAAACAGTCTCCTTGGTTTCATCGCACCAAGACTCAACTGCTTTGCATACAGCTTAAATACAGATTAAATGTATCCATGTATCCATCCCTATTCTCACTCAATCTCTGTGTGATGTACGGCTCCGACCTGAGTTTGTGCAGAAAGTTCTTAGCTGCCACATGAATTTCAGTCAGCTGTGCTTGAAAACCAGATGCATTAAAAGACTTGACCAGCACGTTTCAGTCACAGTGTTAAAACTGTCTCCACAATGTCGTCATAATGGGTCTCAATAAAAATAATCAGGCGGGTCGAGACAAGAATGTCTTCACTGGCTCGGTTGGTCCACTTCACATCCAATGCATGCTTTATAGAGAATAGCCGCAACAACGTTTTCCAGGATCATACCCACTTTAAAACCTGTGGTGCAAGGCATTTGTCCAATTTGTGATAACTCTTGTCAACATTTGACAGGAATGATAGATGAACAGGACCTAGCTGAGCGCCAAGCCAGTCAAGCCAATGGTAGTTTCTTGGTGGGTATCGAGGCTGAATCGAGGGGTCAGGGTCTGGGGCAGCATAGCCGGATTCAGCGTCGTCATCCAAGGCGTCACCCAGCCAGTCCTCAGCCTTGGGTTCTTCAAACTCCGGTTGGTTGTATTCTTGAGACATGTTTCGTAAAGTCTGCTGGCTGCTTGATAGTCACAGGCGGACTGTCTGGTTTTATGCTGTGTTGAGGATTGTGATAGATTAAGGCGGGGCTTCAGGGTTGTACGTGAGTTGAACAGTGCGCAGTCGCAGTCACACTCTAACTTGCCGACATTTTACGGAAATAGTTCCTAATCTAACAGAGTCATACTGCTGCATTCCTTCAATTACTTTAAACAACACATCTACCGTATTATGTGTGCCCTGTTTTGGCCCCAAATAAAACACTTTTCGAAAGGTGCTCCATAAACTAGCACTAAAGGTCATTTGTCAGTTAAACCCTGTTTAAACACCTCGCCTTCGGACAATTCATAAAATGTGACTTCTGGTATCTCGGGGTTGAAAATGTATCCACCAGTTCGCCTGTCTTCCAACTTCCACTCCTGTGCCAACATATCCTGGTGTAGTTGATGAATCCGAGCTAAATGCCGCATTGGTTTTTTTGGGGGTGGCATCTTCATCGTGTCATCACCACCCAAATGTATTCTCTTGCTGACTTGCTGTGCAGCTATTAACCTTCACCAGTGTTTCAAACCCAATGTTGATAGCTGTAGAACCGGCCATGTTTTGTCATGTACACGTAGGTTTACACAGGCTAGTCTGAATGACCAACACCTGGGGTCTGTGTGGTTTAAATACACCGACCACGCCAGCCACCTATGGCGTCGTAAAACATGAAAGGTACCAACCACTGGTTATAGATCATCTGTTGTACACACTTAGAACTTGTCGTAACAATGATGTGGGATTAAACATTCCCGAACTCTGGCGCCGTATTGTTAAACACCAAACATCACACTACTTATCGTAGCATCGAATGTCTGGGGAATTTAATTTTCCCGAAACCTGGCGCCCTATTGTTAAACATCGGACTTATCGTTACTTATCTTCACATCGAATGTCTGGTGAATTTAACATCCCCAGAACCCTGGAGCCCTATTGTTAAACATCAAAGCCACCAAAAATCACAAACCGCACACCCCCATACCATATTTCATCCCCTGGACATGCATACGTCATACAGGATGTTACAGCCCCTAACATAAGTCACACGGGAAATACCATCCCCGGAACATACGTCACACCGGACGTCCCACCTCTGCATACGTCACACAGTTAGTCCCACCTACCAAACTGGAACTCCCATCCCCAAACCGGATGTCCCGCCTACTGTCAATCAATCATCAATCAATGAATCCTATATTAACTACTTATGAGGTATGCAAGCTTTTACTGATAAGAATGATGGAAATAGTAATACACATTTTCTCAAAAGTAGCTTTTGTCAGAGTGTTAAAAAATAAGAGCAGAATAGATGTGACTAGGGCTTTTGCATCTATTTTGAGAGTAGAATTCCCAAGAAAGTCCAAACGAACACTGGAAAGGAGTTTTTTCAATCGAACATTTAAAAAACTAATGAATGAGCACAATATCATACATTTTGTAACTGGTTCAGATTTAAAAGCTTCCATTATTGAATGTTATAACAGAACTTTGAAGGAAAGGATGTGGCGATATTTTACAGCTCATAACACACGCTGTTATGTTGATGTGATTCAAGATCTGATAACGAGTTACAATAATAGCTATCATAAGAGCATACGCATGAGGTCAAATACCCATTAGACATCACATCCGAGAACACATTTGAAGTCTTTAAAAATCTTTATGGTTTGTTTCCCCTTCATAGAAAAAAAGCAATTAATTTTAATTCAAAAAGGGGACATTGTTTGCGTTAAAAAATATAAGCCAGGCTTCAGTGATGAATTATTTACAGTGTCCCGTGTATTCCTCCTGTTTATAAATGATTACGATGGTGAGTCTATTGAAACCTTCTACACTGCGTGCACAATTATTAGGCAAATTGCATTCCTCAAGATTTATTTTATTGTTGAACAAACACAATGCTCTCAGTCAATGCAAAATACAATTGAACCTCAAATCTGAATGTTTAACAAAGGAAAAATTAGTTTTGATCTTTCTCAGGGGAATACGTGTGCACAATTATTAGGCAACAATTAGTGTGCAGAATTATTAGGCAACTAAATTACAAAAACAATTTCTCCTAAAATCGTTTATTCTCACTTTTTAGAGTAAGTACAATAAATAAGTAACACAAAATGAAAATTAAATAACTTTTCTGGCCTTTCAAAAATATTCAGTGACCGATATAGCCACCCTTCTTTTCAATAACTGCCATGAGCCTTCCATCCATGCAGTCTGTCAGTTTCTTGATCTGTTCATGATCAACTTTCGCTGCAGCAACCACAGCCTCCACATCGCTGACGCCTGACTCAAAGTGGTGCCCTGTGTCCATTAGTGATGGCCACAGGCCCATCCATCTTGTCCATCAAAAGTCTCTCTCATTTCATCTGTCCATAAAAATCTGTCTTCAGGTATTTCTTTGCTCAATCTATATGCTTCAACGTGTGAATCTAATTCAATGGTGGTCTTCTTTCAGCCTTCTTGACCTTGGCCATGTCTCTGAGCACTTGACACCTTGTACTTCTGGTCACACCAGGTAGGTTGCAGTTCTGGAATATGGTGGCACTGGAGTATAATGGGTTCCTGGTAGCTTCACGTTTAATTATTTAGCAGTTAATTTGCGTCTTCTCCATACATTTTTTGCACCCCAGTTGACAATTCGCAACAAACGTTTGAGTGTCAGGTGGTCACGCCTCAATAGTTTAGTCAATTCAAGAGTGTTGCATCCGTCTTAAAGGCATTTTACAATTTATGACTTTTCAGTGTCAGTTAAATCTCTTTTTTGGCTCATTTTACCTGAGGTCATGAAGCTGCCTAATAATTATGCACACTTTGATATAAGGTGTTATTTACTGTTGCCACACCCTCCCTCTTTACGCAAATACATATAACCTGAAAATGATTCAATCCAATGAGCATTCAAGTTTATATGGTTTGGAGTTGGAAAATGTGCATTGAAATAATAATACGATCAGAATACTCACTTGCCTAATAAGGTATTTCACGTAGAGGAAATTCTAAAATGATAGAAATTACACAGAGAAACAGTTGTATTAGTTCGCTGGAAAAACTGGCCTGAAAAATCCACCAGCTGCGTCCTAGAGTCGGACGTTTTAAATGCATTAAATCACTGCTCAGCAAAAGCATTGCTCCCAAGTGATTTAGTAAATCATGGAAAGCTCCGGTTTTTATCTGACTGCTCAGCAATGCTTCTGGGGATTTTTATCCCCTAAATCAGAGCTCAAACCTCAAAACTAGTTTTGCAAAACCAATAAATTTGCGCAGAAATTGGGAAGTAGGGCTAGCTGAGATGATATATCCCCATAGTTGGGCAAATATATTAAAAAATGATTTAGAGTTTTTCTCCAAAAAAGAATCTAAGCCTCCTGTGGCTATTCAACTAAGCACAGGCTATTTTAAAAACATAGAAGCCATTGTCTATGCGGGGAACCAGGTCTTTACTGATAAGGATTTGAATGTGTTTTTAGTATATGACTATAATCAAAATCGAGTGAAATTCGTAAATGAAGATTCCGATTCTGCGATCCGAACTCGAGACAGTTTAGCTTACGTTTTAGGTTTGCAATCAGACGTGGGTGGAAGCGAAAGATATTCTGTCTCCATTTACAGCCGATATACACAGTGGATTTTATAACATGTTTGTGTATACATATATTATATCTTTTCAAAGGGTCAGAGAGAGTTTATGCCGCTCTTACGTACAGTTCATATAGACGGGACAGACGTAATATCATCACAATTAATTATACACCGCCACACTACGTACCGGTAGCGAGAAGGTATATTGATAACATACATATTGAGGTTAAGACGGATCAGAATAAAAATATAGTATTTGATTGGGGTAAAGTGACTGTTAAACTCCATTTTCGTCCCATCCAATCTTTACATATATAAAGATGTTACACAGTCCGCATCTTGACCCTAATCGTTACATATCTTACTACGTGGACCAAGTAGGCAATGGGTTACTGGGCTATTATGGTACCCCAACTACAGTGGATATAAAAAGTCTGCACACCCCTGTTAAAATGCCAGGTTCTTGTGATGTAAAAGAATGAGACAAAGATAAATCATGTCAGAACTTTTTCCACCTTTAATGTGACCTATAATGTGAACAATTCAATTGGAAAACTAACTGAAATCTTTGAGGGGGAAAAATAAAAAACTCACAATAACCTAGTTGCATAAGTGTGCACACCCTTAAACTAATACTTTGTTGAAGCACCTTTTGATTTTATTACAGCACTCAGTCTTTTTGGGTAGGAATGGCATATCTTGACGTGGCAATATTTGCCCATTCTTTGCAAAAGCGCTCCAAATCTGTCAGATTGTGAGGACATCTCCTGTGCACAGCCCTCTTCAGATCACCCCGCAGATGTTCAATTGGATTCAGGTCTGGGCTCTGGCTGGGCCATTCCAAAACGTTAATCTTCTTCTGGTGAAGCCATGCTTTTGTGGATTTGGATGTGTGCTTTGGGTCGTTGTCATGTGAACTTCAGCTTTCTAACGGACGCCTGAAGGTTTTGTCCCAAAATTGCCTGGTATTTGGAACAGTTCATATTTCCCTCCACCCTGACTAAGGCCTCGGTTCCAGCTGAAGAAAAACAGCCCCAAAGCATGATGCTGCCACCACCATGCTTCCCTGTGGGTATGGTGTTCTTTGGGTGATCTGCAGTGTTGTTTTTGCGCCAAACATACCTTTTGGAATTATGGCCAAAAAGTTCAACCTTGGTTTCATCAGACCATAACACATTTTCCCACAGGCTTTAGGGGGACTTGATGTTTGTTTTTGCAAACTTAAGCCGGGCTTGGATGTTTTTCTTTGTAAGAAAAGGCTTCCGTCTTGCCACCCTACTCCATAGCCCATTCATATGAAGAATACGGGAGATTGTTGTCACATGTAGCACACAGCCAGTACTTGCCAGAAATTCCTGCAGTTCCTTTAATGTTGCTGTAGGCCTCTTGGAAGCCTTCCTGACCAGTTTTCTTCTTGTCTTTTCATCAATTTTGGAGGGACGTCCAATTCTTGGTAATGTCTCTGTTGTGCCATATTTTCTCCACTTGATGATAACTGTCTTCATGGTATATCTAATGCTTTGGAAATTATTTTGTACCCTTCTCCTGACTGATATCTTTCAACAATGAGATCCCTCTGATGCTTTGGAAGCTCTCTGCGGACCATGGCTTTTGCTCTGAGATGCAACTAAGAAAATGTCAGGAAAATCCTACTAGAACAGCTGAACTTTATTTGTGATTAATCAGAGTCACTTTAAATGA
>JACXGI010003536.1:8974-30900 GCA_016801175.1 Esox masquinongy | reverse complement strand
ACATCCCCAGTTATAAGAGGGTTGTGCACACTTATGCAATCAGGTTATTGTAAGGTTTTTATTTTTCATTTTTCCCCCTCGAAGATTTCAGTTTGTTTTTCAATTGAATTGTTCACATTATAGGTCACATTAAAAGTGGAGAACATTCTAAAATGATTTATCTTTATCTCATTCTTTTACATCACAAAAACCTGGCATTTTCACAGGGGTGTGTAGACTTTTTATATCCACTGTGTGTATGGTTCAGGGGTGGGTGGCATATTCCGTAATCTATTTAGGATGTTGATCCCGTTCATGAAGAGAGGCTTTAGCATCGCCAAGCTGCATTTAAAAAATGCAGCTAAAATATTGTGGGTGAAGTCATTTCTAGTGCTATGGCCAATCGCAATTCATCAGATCCGGAGAGACAGCTAGGCTCAGGTGGACTCATGATGTTGGCTCGCAGACTGAAAAAGAAGCCCCCTGGAGCGCGGCTTCCATTTCCTAAAAAGCCATGGTCAACAGTTAAAATAAAATCATTAAGACAAAAGCGAAGTAAAGGCAGGAGGTCTGCAAAGTGAATAATGGAGAGTATTTTCTAAAAAAATGGCTCTGTTACACCGAAAGTCAGGGGAAGCGTTAAAGACTGAGTTGGATCTTTTTTCAGCCCCCCTGACCCAATTCTCTATAGATAGTACAAATTATGTCGAGATCATACCAATCTCGGCCCTGTCAGGGAACAGCCCTATAGAATTTTTTATTCCCGGTTACGGAGAACAGTATCTGGTCTTGAATAACACCCTAATATAACCTGATCCTCAAAGTAACCAAGAAAGATGGGACTAATATTGCTGCAGATGCCAAGGTAGCTCTCATTAATTATCCTTTGGCTACCATCTTCTCCCAAGTGGATGTTTCATTAGGGGATCGACTCATCAGCCAGAGCAGCTCCACGTACCCCTACAGAGCCATTTTGGAGTGTTTACTGGATTACTCTGTAGATGCACTGAAAAAGCAATTTGCTGCTGGAACTCCCGTTCCAACGGGAGTAAATAGAGGATTAATTGCGCATTCTGGGTACTCTAGAAAGTCACAACATTTTGAACTTTTGGGTCCAATACATCGTTTTTTGTGAAAAAAGTTTCTGTATCTCTGGCCGTTCGTTTAGGAGTATTCCAGGCCTTAATGAAAGGAAATGCCCTGTATCCACTTCAAAGAATAACAATGAAAACATTTACTGTGAGGGAAACAATGATTTGGTCCCCTGCTGATTTTGTACGTTTGCCGACTGACAAAGAAATGATCAGTCTATAATTTTAATGGTATGTTTATTTGAACAGTGAAAGACAGAATAACAACAAAAAAATCCAGAGAAACGCATGTCAAAAATGTTATAAATTGATTTGCATTTTAATGAGTGAAATAAGTATTTCATCCCCTCTCAATCAGAAAGATTTCTGGCTCCCAGGTGTCTTTTATACAGGTAACGAGCTGAGATTATGAGCACACTCTTAAAGGGAGTGCTCCTAATCTCCTTTTGTTACCTGTATAAAAGACACCGGTCCACAGAAGCAATCAATCAGATTCCAAACTCTCCACCATGGCCAAGACCAAAGAGCTGTCCAAGGATGTCAGTGACAAGATTGTAGACCTACACAAGCCTGGAATGAGCTACAAGACCATCGTCAAGCAGCTTGGTGAGAAGGTGACAACAGTTGGTGCGATTATTCGCAAATGTAAGAAACACAAAAGAACTGTCAAGGTCCCCCTGCTATAGAAAGCACGTGTACAGGCCTGTCTGAAGTTTGCTAATGAACATCTGAATGATTCAGAGGAGAACTGGGTGAAGGTGTTGTGGTTAGATGAAACCAAAATCGAGCTCTTTGGCATCAACTCTACTCGCCTTGTTTGGAGGAGGAGGAATGCTGCCTATGACCCCAAGAACACCATCCCCACCATCAAACATGGAGGTGGAAACATTATGCTTTGGGGGTGTTTTTCTGCTAAGGGGACAGGACAACTTCACTGCATCAAAGGGACGATGGACGGGGCCATGTACCGTCAAATCTTGGGTGAGGACCTCCTTCCCTCAGCCAGGGCATTGAAAATGGGTCATGGATGGGTATTCCAGCATGACAATGACCCAAAACACACAGCCAAGGCAACAAAGGAGTGGCTCAAGAAGAAGCACATTAAGGTGCTGGAGTGGCCTAGCCAGTCTCCAGACCTTAATCCCATAGAAAATCTGTGGAGAGTGCTGAAGGTTTGAGTTGCCAAACGTCAGCCTCGAAACCTTAATGACAATCTGTAAAGAGGAGTGGGACGAAATCCCTCCTGAGATGTGTGCAAACCTGGTGGCCAACTACAAGAAACGTCTGACCTCTGTGATTGCCAACAAGAGTTTTGCCACCAAGTACTAAGTCATGTTTTGCAGGGGGGTCGTATACTTATTTCACTCATTAAAATGCAAATCAATTTATAACATTTTTGACATGCGTTTTTCTGGATTTTTTGTTATTCGGTTTCTCACTGTTCAAATAAACCTACCATTAAAATTATAGACTGATCATTTCTTTGTCAGTGGGCAAATGTGCAAAATCAGCAGGGGATCAAATACGTTTTCCCCTCACTGTATGTGATAATAAATGTCTTCATATTATCACTATCCTTAAGTAAAATACAGTTTTTTTGCATGATCAGTCATATTTTCAAAATCAGTGCCAAAATAACCCAATTTCTGCCAGGGTATGCAAACATGAGCTATACTACAGCTAGAAATTCGAGGGGATACTATTCGCAACAATATTTCTCATGTTATGGTTAATGGAGATGCAAACGTAGACCAGTTTCTGGCTTTGATAGAGCGTCTTATACAATCCAATTTATTGATCTTAGCTGATAAAACCTTAGAACTGATTGTGCAAGTGGAGAGAAACCCCCAGGGTGGTAGCAAGAGGAAGGTTCAAAGTCAGATGAAATCTGAAATAATAAACAGCAAAAAAGCCCATCTTATTATCCCTCAGAATTCAAACAACAATTCATGTTTTGCCAAATGCTTGGCACATTTGCTCTTCCCCAGTTGTATTGAGGGCTTACAGAAAGCTATGGATTTTCAAAGGGGTGTAGGTTTATCCATTTGTCAAGCTGTCACTTTCTCTGATATAATCAAATTTGAAAGCTTACCAGGTATCAAAATAGTGCTTCTGTATCATAGGAGGCATGATTCAACCGTATTGAAATTCCAGAACACATCTACACCTCATCCACAGATGCTGTAATTGTTTGTACAAAACAATCATTTTATTATGGTACTACCAACATTAAGGGTTTCATGGGTACGCCCTTCGTTTGTAGCGCCTGTCACATAGGATATACCAGATCAGGTGGGCATTTGTGTTTGTACAACTGTTCCATGTGCATTGATGCAGACTGTCCATATCAGCCCCTGCAACTCACAAAGTGTCATGATTGTAACCATACATGCTGCTCATCTTACTGCAATGAGAAACATAAGCTTGCCTCATGGCATCCAGTGGCAGCTAATTTTGCCTGCTGGTGTGACATCAACAAGAAATGTCCATTATGTCATGCCAATTATAACCTAAAAATTAATAATCCCAAACCACACAAATGTACCATAAAGAGTTGCCCAATATGTAAAGGGCTTTTGGATGACACCAGTCTATTTGAGAAGCCCCATGAATGTTATATTCAGTCATTGTTAGAAGAGAAGCCATCAGAAAAAAACATTTTTTTATGATTTTGAGACTAGACAAAATGACCCTCCAGGCTTACAGCTGCCAGTATGCGTGTCTAGCATGACCTTCAAGTGCAAAAAATGGTCGGCTAAGGGACCCAATTGTGCCTTACTCTTTTTAAAAGCCTTTCAGAAGAATAAGTATAGGAAATATACATTCATTGCCCACAAGTCACAAGCTTATGAGTCCTACCTTCTTCTGAACCTCTTGGTCATGCAGGGCATGACTCCAACTCTTATTATCCAAGGAAGCAAAGTGTTGTGTTTTGTGGATCAGAATTTTGATCAGCGATACATTGATAGCTTAAGTTTCTTACCCATGAAACTGTCTCAAATGCCAGAGGCTTTGAGACAGTTTCATGAGTAACTCAGGAAAAACTCAGGAAAAAAGGGCTGGTTTCCTCACCTTTTCACTTCTGGGGAGAACCTCAATTACATTGGTTCTTATTCCGGTCATGAAATGAATGGGGCTGAATATATGTCAATCCGTGACAGAAAAAAGTTTATGGCATGGTGTGAGACAATCCATCACGAGACCTTTGACTTTCATAAAGTGATGGAAATGTATTGTGACAATGATGTATCTATTTTGCGTTAAGGATGTCTCAAGTTCAGAGAGGTAAGTAATCAATGATGCTGGCCTTGACCCCCTGAGTTGTATTACAATCACTTCAGTATGCATGAAAACCTATTGTACTCATTTTATGACTGAGTAATCTATAGCCATTCTCTCGCCTGATAACTATAGGAGGCAATACAAAGCCTACTCTAGTGGGTCCATCCAGTGGTTGGAGGACATGGCTGAGACTAAAAACATCTTTATTCAGCGTGCCTTAAAGGTAGGTGAAAAACGTTTGGACCGTATCATGTAGATGGCTATGGAATCATTGATGGTGTTGAGACAGCTTTTGAGTACAATGGATGCTTTTTTCACAGTTGTACATCTTGCTTTTTGCCACAGGAAAAGTGTTCTTTAACCCAAAAGAGCTTTGGAGAAATGTATCTATAGTTGCAAGACAAGCTCAAATCCTTACACGCTGATTATGGCCTGAAAGTGGTTGTATTATGGGAGTATGACTGGGATCACTTGAAAAGATCAGATCCTCAAGTTCGAGCTTTTCTGGACAATTTTGGCATGCCAGAACCCCTGGAGCCCAGAGAGGCCTTGTTTGGTGGTCGCACCAATGCTTTGGTTTTAAGGCATTAAGCCCAAGAGCATGAAACAATAGAGTATAGTGACTTTACATCCCTTTACCCTCATGTCATGAGCAAATATCACATTCGTTTGGGCCATCCTGAAATCATTCATTGTGACTTTGACTTGCCCCAGAATTATTTTGGTGTTATTAAGGCAACAGTCTACCCTCCTCGGGGTTTGTTTCTTCCAGTGTTACCATCAAGGGGTCCTAATGGAAAGCTTTTCTTTAGTCTTTGTCGAATGTGCAGTGATGACAATAACAACTGCCCTGTGATCATTCTGATGAAGAGAGAGCTCTGACAGGGGTATGGGTAACGGAAGAATTCAATATGATCCTTGCTAAAGGCTACACTGTAGCTAAAATCTATGAAGTGTGGAATTTTATCAGAAAATATGATACTCTTTTTAAAGAGTATATCAAGACTTTCTTGAGAGGCAAGCAGATAGCTTCGGGTTATCCTGCATCAGCCACTGATCAAGAGAACAAAGACAGGCACATTCAGGATTATTATGACAAAGAGGGCATACGTCTGGATCCTGAAAAAATACAAGTCATTCAGGCTAAGAGAAGTGTTTCGAAGCTTTTTCTGACCAACTTTTGGGGAAAGTATGCTCAGAGAAGCAATATGCTGACAACAACCCTTGTTAAAGATGCCCAACAATTAACAGTTAATTTTTTCAAACCGATTTGAAATTTTCTTTCATTTTTGAATCAAGATGTTGCTCTGGTACAGTCGAAGTATAAAAAGAATTACCTTAGATCTCCCAGCAACGTGAATGTACTGATTGCTGCCTTTACGACAGCAAACGGATGTCTGGAATTGTACATCCTGATTGACTAACTGCAGAGGCATGTGTTATACCATGACACATACTCGGTGGTCTATGTTAGCAAGGCAGGTGAATGGAAACCCCCTCTGAGGAATTATTTGGGTGGTTTAACAAATGAGCTTGTAGATGGTGATCATATCACAGAATGGACATCCTGTGATTCTAAGAGTTATGGTTTTAGGACTAAAAACAATCACGTAGTCTTGAAGGCCAAAGGCATCACATAAAAATTCTATAGGGTCGTTCTCTGCCAGGGCCGAGATCGGCAAGTTTAAGTTCAGTCTTTGTTGCTTCACCCAACAGGAAGCTGCGCACCAGGGGGCCTTTTTTTAGGTCTGTGAGCCAACATCATGAGCCCTGCCAGAACCTCTCTGTTCAGGATCTGATGCATTGCGATTGGCCATAGCTTAATAAATGACTTCACCCACAATATTTTTAGCAGCAATTTTTAAATGTGGCTTGGCAATGCTAAAACCTCTCTTCATGAATGGTATCACGATCCTAAATAGATTACGAAATATACCGCCCACCCCTGAACCGTACATAGTAGGGGTTCCATAATAGCCCGGTAACCCATTGCCTACTTGACTAACGTAGTGACATATTTAACGATTGGGGTCAAGGTGCGGACTGTGCAACATCTTTTAAATATGCAAAGATTGGACGGGACGAACATGGAGTTTAACAGTTACTTTACCACAATCGAATACTATATTTTTATTTTGATCCGTCTTAATCTCAATCTGTATGTTTTCAATATACCTTTTCGCTACCGGTACATAGTGTGGCTGTGCATAATTAATTGTGATGACATCACCGTCTGTCCCCTCTATATGAACTATACGTAGGAGTGGCACAAAACGGTCTCTGACCCTTTGATAAGATATAAATTTGTATACACAAACATGTTATAAAATCCAGCATTTATGTCTACAGGTAATGGGCACAATTTTTCTTTTGCCTCAACACCTGTTAGGACTCAAACCTAATACATAGGCTAAACTACCACAAGTCATGATGGCAGAATGGATTTCCTCTGTAAAAATTGTCACTTGCCTTTGAACTTTTGTAATAATCTAAAATCACGCCTTTAACCTTCTCATTTAAGGCCTGGTTCATCTCATAGACAGCCCCTTCTAAGTTTGATAGTGTGAGAAAGCAAGTCTTTTCCTAGTGATATACATGTATTTTAGTTCTATTCTCTTGTTAAAGAACACAACACAGAGGAGTGGTACTTTGTTATCTTGTGCTATACGAGGTACCGTATAACAAACAGTTGGTATACATTATTGGAGGGGGCCCCATAAAACCTGATAAGTGTCTGTGTGGAGCCAAGATATCAAGAGGGGACACTATACCAGGCCCAACAAGGTTAAGATATAGAATACACGTACAGTTAAGCCCAAAAGTATTCATACCCAGGCCAAATTTTGAGCTATAGTGAATTTTTCTTTGACCAATAGGTTTCTTCTGGCTGAAAATTACATAAACAAGTGACAAAACACAGTAAGACATTGTGCTGGAGACACAAATGAATAACGTAACTATTTCTGTTTTTAGCCACGACTTGCAGTTGACTAGTAACTGACTAGAGAACTACTGCTGTTCAGCTGTTCTCAATTTATAGGTGATTAGAATGCTCTCTCGTGGTGGAAATTACAAGACCATTATAAATAGTATAGAAACTTGCATTTTTTCACAAATTTGCAACAATTTCAAGGGGTATGAATAATGTTGGACATGGCATTTTTCGTAAAAATGTGAAAAAAACAGAAATAGTTACATTATTCATTTGTATCTCCAGCACAATGTCTTACCATGTTTTGTCACTTGTTTATGTCATTTCCAGCCAGAAGAAACCTATTGGTCAAATAAAAATTCACTATAGCTCAAAATATGGTATGGGTATGAATACTTTTGGGCTTAACTGTATATGATTGGAAGACAGCCAGATAGTGGAGGGGATGTGTTGAAGGTTTGGTCTAGTATAAATATGCTGTTTAAGACAGAGTTAAAGACATCTGGAAAGACAAAGAAGAGAGAGATGGACAGAAGGCTGAACATCTAAGACAGACATACTATATTTTGTGAATGAACAAGGAATGGTTTGGTCCGTGTACGTGAGTATAATTCCTTGTCCTGTCCAAACGAAACAAGCAGAATCAAGAAACACGTTTATTTATCCATTATTTCGTTTTTTTACAAAAACTGATTTTGACTTATTTTGTTATCTTGTTTTTTACACATAAACCATAAAATGACTTGATATTTAGATTTTTCTCACGTATGTGGAGCGAAATGTGAAATGCCTGTCATTGGCCAAATGCATAGTCAGCGCTACTTGTTCCTTCAAAGTAGCAGTTTACCCCTTAATTCGATTAAAATATTACTTATCAATTACATTTTATTCAAGTTTATAAACATGCCAATTACTGTTTATTGACTTATCAAGAAATCCGTACTTTAACCAGAACTGTTGAGGAGTTCACCCTTCTAACTTCATTAATCTACTATTTGATGATTGATCTACTGATATCTATGAATATGTTAATGCAAAAATGCTGTAATGTTTTTCCATTTATAATAGTAATATTATAAGATGGCCTGTTGGTGTAGTGGTGTTGCTGTAAATGGTTAGCTAACTGATAGGGCTTATAGATTCAACACCCCCTTGAACTTCTTTCACATCATGCTGTGTCAGTGCCACAGAGTTTCAAGTATCAAAATAGTTTTTTCCCACTCACATACACACAATACACCACACATTTAAAGGGAATTTTTAAGTGGAAAAAAACAATGCACACTACATTAAAAATATAATAGCTGTCAAGTTCCATGGGAAGTGTTGATGGAGAGCAATCTTCAAGTCATTCCACAAATCTTCAATTGAATTTAGGTTGGGGCTCTCACTGGACCACTTAGCTGCAGTTAGTGAGTGGTTGCACAACTAACTAGCACACACAAACACTTTACGGTGTACTTTTCTGTTTCCTTTGGGAAGTTTGGGAAACAATGCTTGTGTCTTAGAAATTGTTTTCAAATACACTGCACAAAAAAATTAAGGGAACATGTAATCATCACAGTATAACACCAATTCAATTAAACGTCAGTGCAAATGAAAATGACAACAGGTGCGGCAACAGCAAGACAACCCCAAAAAAGGGAATGGTTATGCAGGTGGTGGCCACAGACAATTGCTCTCTACTTATCCTTCCTGACTAATTCTTCTCTAGTTTTGTTTTGTTAGTGTCCTTGTCACTACTGGTCGCATGAGGCGGTACCTACAGCCCATTCAGGTTGCACAGGCAGTCCAGCTCCTCCAGGATGGCACATCCATACGTGCTGTCGCAAGAAGGTTTGCTGTGTCTCCCAGTACAGTGTCAAGAGCATGGAGGAGATACTAGGAGATGGGCCATTACACGAGGAAAGCTGGACAGGGCCGTAGAAGGGCAACAACCCAGCAGCAGGACCGGTATCTGCTCCTTTGTGTGAGAAGGAACAGGAGGAGCACTGCCAGAGCCCTACAAAATGATCTCCAGCGGGCTACTGGTGTGCATGTTTCTGACCAAACTGTCAGAAACAGACTCTATGAGGGAGGCACGAGGGCCTGACGTCCTCTAGTGGGACCTGTGCTCACAGCCCAGCACTGTGCAGCTCGATTGGCATTTGCCAGAGAACACCAAAATTGGCAGGTCCGCCATTGGTGCCCCGTTCTCTTCACAGATGGGAGCAGGTTCACACTGATCACGTGACAGACGTGAAAGAGTCGGGAGACGCCGTGGTGAACGTTATGCTGCCTGCTTCATCATCCACCATGACCGGTTTGGCGGTGGGTCAGTGATGGTCTCGCACAGGCCTCCATGTGCTAGCCAACGGTACCCTGATTGCTGTTAGGTACCGGGATAATATCTCCAGACCCATCGTCAGACCTTACACTGGTGCAGTGGGCCCTGGGTTCCTCCTGGTGCAGGACAATGCCTGGCCTCATGTGGCCAGAGTGTGTAGGCAGTTCCTGGATGATGAAGGCATTGATGCCATTGACAGGCCCACACGTTCCCCAGACCTGAATCCAACTGTGAACTTCTGGGATGTTATGTATACACTTTCATTCTCAGTGCATGAGAATGAAATCACATACTAGCAATCACATAAGGCAAATGGTAATGGAGAAAGCTAACAATAGGCAGCTAACAAACAACATCTCTTAATCCAAATTTCACGTACCTACATATTATAGTAATGCCAGGAATATTCTCAAACTAAACCGCGTACATATCCATGCAAGGAAATCTTGCAGCCAACTGAAAACTTAACTGTAACTTTCGGTTTACATTTGGTTACCATGGAAACACTTCGGCATGACTCGCCAACGTAAACACCTGTTCTCCTGAATCTCCAAAATAAAATACAGTCAGATCAATAATTTGTTTTAAATTTTATTAAGTTTCTCTGGATTATTACCTCAAATCTAACAGGCTTTGATACAAATCTGTAATTGACCTTCGGATCCCGAGTCGCATGAAGCATTACGGCCACGAATCTCGGATTGGTGTGATATGTGAAATACTGACTCTATCCGAATTTATATTACAAGAACAAAAGATTGTGATAATGATAATAGATAATAATAATAACAATCATATAATTAACATTTGCTACGCTTTGCTTTTGGTTGTAGACGTATTTGGGCTTCAGTCTCTTTGAAAGGCACGGAAGTGCTAGCCTTGATTTTGGCCAATGACAGACATTCCACGTTTAGCTCCACCCACAAGAGAAAAATTTATATATCAAGTCGTTTTATAGTTTGTGAAAAAAATGAGATAAGAAATAAGTTAAAATCCGTTTTTGTAAAAAAACAAAATAACGGATTATCAAGCGTGTTTCTTGTGTCTGCTTGTTTTTCGTTTTGACGGGACAAGGAATTATACTCACGGGTCCGTGTACCTTTCGGTCATTGGATTATGTCTTCATATAGGAAAACAGATCAACAGAAAACGATTCGTTTTTTGATATTTGACTTCCAATATTTGATTTGCGATTTCAAACGAATATTGACCAATCAGAAAACAGATTTTTTTTCGTTCATCATTTTTGGATTCATAACAAAAATAGACTTAATTCTCATTTTGTCTGTTAAAATTGTAAATGGAATAGTGGAGAAAGAAAAAAAGATTTTTTTTCTCCTTTTTTTAAATTTCTGTTTCTTGTTTTGTTCATACCAGGAAGTTCACGCCTCCTCATAGAATATTCATAGTGTTCTCGTGTGTTCACAGCCTAGTTTAGCAGCACTACAGTTCAGAGTGTATGAAGTTAAGGTAGAAGTGTTAATGTTCAATACTATTCAGATGTTTTATTGAATTCAAATGCCTATATATGGCCTCAAATTACTGCCAAATGTCTTGTGGGTAAATAAAGCGATGTGCACGTCTGTAAATCACAATCCACGCGACAGTTTTGCATTTCGTAGTGGTATTAAAACATCTGTGAATGAGTGATTAAAGACTTGCAAGAATTAAAAATTTGCATCTGTACACATTTTCTTTTGCAAGTATTCAAAAAATATGTGCACATACACAACTTAAAAATTACACATGCAACTCCTTATTTACGCAGACAAATCACCAAATACAAGGACAACTCGCGATCAACAGATACAACTCACTTTCACTTGAGATCTCATTTATTTCTGATGGGGGGGTCAAAGAAATTAAGTACCATAAACATTTGCAAGTGCGTTAGATTTGCAGAGTTGTATTTCCTGAATTGTGCATATGTAATAAATGATCCGTACTAGCCAATTACATGAGTACTGACTAGTTTACAGATGACTGTATTTTTTATGTTCTGGCCATCAGTGTTCTGGATCACAATGTTCCACCGTGGGCCCTGACTGCTGAGAACACTACCGGGCTAAACAACCTCAAAGAAGCATGCCACTTATCCTTCTACTAATACCAAACATGCATTGTGTATTCAAATATTCCATAACATTACTTGGATACTGCATACCACATTGTTTCCAACACCCCCTCCCCAATCTCAGTCCTTAGTTTTTATGCTGCAATAGTTTATGCCAGGGGACAAGGGTCAGTCTGAATTCTGAGGTATCCTTTAGGAATTAAGCAATGCTCCAACTAATTACTGTGGTGTCATGATGAATCTTAAGAGAACATAAGTCCTTAGACCATGTTTTAGGGTTACCTGGCACGACAACTCATAGCTGTCCCTGCACAAAGTCCACCTGGTTGTTTTGCAGATGTACAGTGATGATACAGTAGGCAACCTGGTCACCCCTGTCTTTGTCCACCTGGTTGTGCAGCTGATCTGCATTCTGCCTAAGACTAAGCCCACCTGTATTTACTGTCTCACCAATTATCGGGAACATGCAAAAATGTTGTCCCAAAAAGGTCACATATTCTTATGAATTTCACCCAGCATAGCCAGAAGAGGGCCCCTCAAAATCTGGCTACACAGTTTCTTCCTAGGTTCCATTCCCACTGTTTTTTTCATAGTCATTGTGCGTCTTTTTGTGTATATGCACTTTGTGACCACTGCCAATGCAAAAAGGGATCTATAAAATTAATTTGATGAACAGAAAACACCAGTGGATGAGTGTGTCATCCAACATAAGGTCTGTATTCCAGTTATAAATCCTCTTGCTCTGATTTGTATTCAACACTGAGACCACCGTACAGCATGAATATTTATAGATGACAAAGGAGAACCTCTGTAGATTCATGTAGATTATACTAAACTATATATTATACTAAACTACAGAAACTACAGCAAAATCAGTGTTCAATTTGAAATGAGTGCTGACAAATGTTTCAAGTAGTAGGTGAACACAACTTGCCAGGTATGGATTGGGTGGACAGCCTGGCAGAATTTCTGATGAAACTTGAAGACCAGCCTGACCCTCAACTACCAGTAAAACGTTTTATGTTCTAGTCCAGTTTGTTTATATATGACAATCACATGTATGCCTGGACCTGTGTAGCACATTTTGGGGTCATTCCTTAGAATCTAACATCACCAACATTGTCAGACTGTGTTAGAACAATTAAAACTCCCCAGTCTGAAATAAAGTAATTAAACACTAGTACTTAGTGTGAACTGTTATTTACATTAGTGATTAAATTAAGATCTTAATGTTGTTTACTCTATATCAGCTGAGTTGTATATAATTATAAACTGGGTTGTTCAAACACTAAATGTTGATTAGCTATAAGTGACACAACCGCAGGAACGCCGGGACCCAAATGCAGAGACAAAGGCAGAGAAGAACGATCCAAAATATTTATTAAACCAATAGGGACAAGGCAGTCTCGTAGTGGTAGTCCAGGCAGGGGTCGGTACCGATGATCAGATGGTTGGCAGCACAGAGAAGCAGACGGGCTCGTAGTGAAGGACAGGCAGGGTTCGTTATCGGGTGGTCAGAAGGTCGACGGTACAGCGGGGGGAAGGCAGGCTCGTAATCTGAAAAACAGGCAGGGGTCGAAACCGGGGGAAAGAACTACAGGCAGAGTAGGTAACACAAAACATGGAACGCTGGAAACGGCTGTACAAGACAAGACAATCTGGCAACTGCCAGAACAGAGAACAGGGTTTAATACACAGGGCTAATGGGGAACCGGGAGCACTTGGTGAGGGACAGAGACAAGACAACAGGTGAAACTCATCAGGGCGTTACAGTAAGATCTGGTACAAGTTAGTAACAGGTTTATATTAGTAATAACACAGGAAGTACAGGTGTCTGGCTGATATACAATTTCAAAAACTGTATCCAGGCAATCTTCATCACATTGTGCCTAAGAACAGACCTTAGTTGTCATATATTGGTCATACACTACACCTCTTCAAACCTATTTGCTTAAATATCTTAAATTATCTATGAATAATAAATGTTAATGTAAGTATGAATATTGAAGAATGACTGACCAAGAAAAAGGTAATTCAAAAAATTGTATTAAATATGGAGACACATTAATGCATGTGAAACAAACAGACCATAAGGCCCATGGTAGTTATTGAGTCTGTATACAGTATGTCAAAGCTGTATCCAACCATGGGAGAAGAAGCATCCAGACTGGAAAAACATTTCTCATAACATAAAGAGGATGAAAAAGTTGGCTGGAACTATAGAGGTACTGGAAGCAGTAAACTGACTCAGGAGGACATGCCCTGAAAGTGGCCTGGTCCTCCGTTCCCTCAAGGTATCTACTGTGATTCCCTCTACAACCTCATGTGTCTAGGACTAATAGAAAGTCAGCACAAAATAAAATGTTGTAGTGGTTTGGATTCTGGACTGGAGATTACATGGCAGGTGGATTTTTGCAGTGGTTGTCAAAACTCCTCTGGAACCCCCAGTTATTCCACGTATTTGAAATACTCAAAAGCTTGCACACCTGATCCAATTAGAGGGGAACACTCACTAACATTCCCAAAGAAAGAAATCAACAATCAGAAATGTGCAGGTAAAAATGTCTAGCCCTTGAATTTTAAATTGGGTAGTTCAGGGCTTTAACCAAAATTTTCCTCAAGCAGCTAGCTGTCATAGCCTACATATTCCAATCACTCTCCATCCACAAATGCTTAAATTTTGGTCAGTTAGCAGGTGCTCTGAGCCAGAGACACCAACAGGAGCAATAAAGTTTAGGCCTTACTCAAGGGTATACTAAGAACTTTCTGCTGGGGAATTTGAAACGGCAAAATTTCGGTTACCAGCCGAACACTAAATGAAAGGCTACTGCTCAGTTACCCTTTGTGACTGGATGTGAGCAGAGATCATGTTTCATAGATGCATCCATAGTTTACACCACCCCAAAGATATGAACTCCTTTTAGGTCTGGTAGCTATACTATCAGTGCCATGGGATCTGTAGTGACCAGTCAGGATCCCCGTATAACATCCCATCCAAAAGACAGCACAATGTTCAGGGCATTTGTGCCACATCTGGTCTCCCAAATAGGCACCTACATTGCTAACTTGAGAAGCAAGCCAGCAATGGGATGCAGAGAACTTCTATAGACAAAACTTCAGTATGCCATGCTTATCATTCTCACAAGTATTTATGTAATTGCTACCTGCTCTGCTGGACATTATTGCCTGTTGCACCTCCAATGGTGTCTGTAGACCAGCTACAAAATGATCAACAGTTAGTGGGCACCGGTCATTCGCGATTCTTATCCTGGCCTATCTCTTAGAGGTGTACATAGAAAACAGACTAATCTGTAAGCTAGCCAGTATTCAAGCAATTGGCTAACCTAGAATCAAGGCAAATTAGTCAATTTACGCTTGACATTAGGACTACATTATCTAACCTTTTGCCGTCACTCGTGTCCAAACAATGTCTCCTCATTTTAATTTGGTTTACATACAATAAACATCTACATAGGTAAAACATATAACAACAGTAATGATGTTCACTTTACAAAGCAACTTTACCTAAAGCTCTTACCTGAATCAAATGAACGTGCAAGCCAGGACGTCCCGCATGCTGTCGGCTTGGAAATCTTTGCTAAATCTGTTAAACGTCTACCTTCCCCTAAATTCCCTTTGGTCAACTGTAGTCAGCTGACATTTTGCACTAAATCAGACGACAGCCCATTTGCAACCCATAAAAAGAGCTTTGTATCCATTAATCCATGGATTTGTGGATAGTGTATCCCTAGATAGTGATTTGTATCCGTGTCCAGTGTTTTTTATCCGTGTCCAAGTGTTTTTTTAATGTAGACAGCGATTTGCTAAAAAAAATATTGTGCAAGTACAGATCATTTATTACTTATGCATAACTCAGGAAATGCAACTCAAAGTGAAAGGAGTTGTATCTGTAGATCGCGAGGTGTCCTTGTATTTGCTGATTTGTCTGTGTAAATAAGGAGTTCTGTGTGTGTACATATTTTTTGAATATTTGCAAAAAAAAAAATGTGTACATACGCAAATTGTTAATTCTTGCAATTCTTTGAATCACGCATTCACAGATCTTTAAATACAACTGCAAAATGCAAAACTGTCGTGTGGATTGTGATTTACAGATGTGCACAATGCTTTATTTACCCATAATACATTTGGCAGTAATTTGAGCCCATATATAGTCATATGAATTCAATAAAACATCTGAATAGTATTGAACATTAACACTTCTACCTTAACTTCATACACTCTGAACTGTAGCGCTGCCTAACTAGGCTGTGAACGCACAAGAACGCTATGAATATTCTATGAGGATACTATGAATATTCTATGATGGGGCGTGCACTTCCTGGTATGAACAAAACGAGGAACAGAAATAGAAAGTAGGAGAAATATTTTTGTTTTTCTTTCACCGTTATTCCATTTCCTATTTTAACAGAGAAGAAGAGAATTAAGTCTATTTTTGTTATGAAACCAAAAATGATGAACGAAAAACGAGCCGTTTTCTGATTGGTCAATATTCGTTTGAAATCGGAAATCAAATATTGGAAGTCAAATATCAAAAATTAACCGTTTTCTGTTGATCTGTTTTCCTATTTTAAGACATAATCCAATGACCGAAAGGTACATGGACCCTCACGTACCCAGTGAGCAATCGATGGCGGCCCGCCGGCGTTTTGCTGCTGGCGGGCCGCACGAGGGCCGGTCCAGGTATCGTTCGTTCATTCGTTTGTTCGTTTACTTTGGACAACGAAATAATAAGCAAACGACTCCTTTTTTCGTTTCTTCGTTTATTCAGAAAAAACAAAAAACACATTTTAAAGTACATTTTTTGTTTCCTCGTTCCTGCACGAAAGTTAGAAAAAACACCTGATATTTAGATTTTCCCCTGTGGGTGGTGCTAAATCTGGAATGCCTGTCATTGGCTAAACACACAGGATACGCATTCCTTGTTTTTCAAATTAAGAGTTTACCTGAGGCCATATGGTTATTTTTCACCATCTACTTTAGATTTGTTAGTCAACTACTGTATACAAGCTGTCAGCCTATTATTTGGCTTAACTGACTGAATAAATGTATTAAAATAGCCCAAATGTACATTTGTTATGCATTGACAGTCATCAGGCTGGTCATAGACAATGGGGTGAGGGGGATGACGACTTGCAGGCTCAACAGGCTATTGAGGAAGGCAGTTGGACAGCGAGAAGACCCTTCTCCTCTTTAAGATGAGCTGTGGAAGCTGAGGAACACCTTCAGCCACTGCTCATCCCACCAACTGTTAATCCTCTGCATCAGTGTTTCTTAATCCTGGTCCTCGGGACCCAAAGGGTGCACGTTTTTGTTTTTGCTTTAGCACTCACACACCTGTTGCAAATGTTGCCCTACCACTTAAACACTTGATTGATATAAGCAACCTATAATCAAGCCTTTAGTTTGAATCAGGTGTGTGAGTGCTTGGGCAAAAACAGAAACCTGCACCCCTTTGGGTCCCGATGACCAGGATTAAGAAACATTGCTCTACATTGAACACAAATTATTGAACACAAATCTATAGATCAATGCAGCCTGTATTATATTTGCTGCTCCAATATTGTGCAGTGTTACTGTGGTTGGTGTTTACTTATTGTTAAAGACTAAATTATACATATGTTAGACAATGTAATAAATATTGACAGTTCAGTGAAATATTGCATTTCAACTTATTTGTAGCCTTTACATGCATATCTTAGATAATGACTGGGTTACATTAGGCAAACTTACACTTTACCATTTACCTTGAAAATACAGACCATAGGTTGTAGGCAATTCTAGGCATAGAAAATATCTACATTGGTCATCTGAAATATATATCTACTTTCACCAAGCATGTAGTGTTTAAATTACATTTACAATATTTGTGTAAACACTTCCAGAACAAAATTTCAGTATGTCACGTTTGTACATTGGTTTATTTTGAGTAAGTAAATCATCAGATAAATCAGACCTTTATGCTGGTATTGATCAATAAAAACATGAACCCCTTGTTTTCAAGCAAATCTTTTTGTTGTATTCATTAGGCACACCTTTTATTTTGGGACGACAGAAGTCCTTTGTCTACTGGGAAACAGTGTTCAAGTTCAAGTTCAAAAGGTTTATTTATCATTTGCAATAACAAGTTATGTCAATGAAATGCTTGGTTTTTTCTACTCCCGACAGTGCAGTTAAAAGTTAAAAAAGTAACAGTAATTATAATATAAAAATAAGAAGATAACTCGAACTATCAATAATAATAACACTGTACAAAAACACGCATCAATAATAATAGCTATACAACTGTACAACCATAGTGCAATGTAAAAGTGACAGGTGTGCATGATATGATTGGCAGATGAGCATGATATAAAGTGACAGGTGTGCATGGGACTATGGATGGAAGGGAAGAGGGATTCCTGAATTGAGCAGCATTACAGCCTGAGGAAATAAACTGTCCAGTAGCCTGTTAGTTTTGGACGGAATACTCCTGTACCTTCTGCCTGACGGCAGCTTGGTAAAAAGTCCATGGAATGGGTGGCTGGGATCTGTAATGATTAGTTTGCTCCTCCTCCTACACCTCTCTGTGTAGAGATCCTGCAGGGATGGCAGGTCAGACCTTGTGATGCGCTCTGCTGTTTTAATCACCCTCTGAAGTGCTTTGCGGTTGAGGGCAGTGCAGCTGCCATACCAGGCGGTGACACAGCCGGACAGGATACTCTCGATAGTGCATCTGTAGAAGTTGGTGAGTATCCTGGAATCCATGCCAAATCTCCTTAATTGGCATAGGAAGAAGAGCCGTTTCCTGGCCTCCTTCACCAAGATGTTAGAGTGATGAGACCAGGTCAAGTCATCGCAGAAGTTGACACCAAGGAACCGGATGTTGTGAACTCTCTCTACTGCAGACCCATTGATGTGTATGGGGGCGTGGTCTCCCCACCGCTGCTTCCTGTGATCAACAATCATCTCCTTCATTTTGCTGATATTAAAGTATCAGTGCTTAAAGTATAATTGGGTGACCCATAGCTTTAGAAGTAGGCTAATCAATAGGCCTATGAACTTCATGATAGTAAATAATAGAGACAATAATAATATGAATAATTACATAAATGTATTGGTTGAATTTTGTTAGTGATTCAGGTGTTAAAGAATACTGTGGTGCTGCGAGGGACCACTCACCCAAGGGAGTTTTAACAGTTTCAAGACCCAAACTACTTCCTTCACCAACCTGCTTTATAGAAAGCTATATAATTATTGTCTCTTTGGCTTACATTGCCTTTTATCCTTTTGCTTTTCAGAGCACCTTATAACCCAAAAGCACTCACTCTTACACACACAAACCCCATTCACATAGACACTGAACTCTGCCTTTTTGTTGTGCCAAATTTAAGTTAAAACTGACAATACCATTCATACAATTTTCTCCATCAGAAAATAAACTAGATTGAGACAATCATCAAAACAAATTCTATTTGTTTATCCCATTTTACTTGCAATGTCACAAAGGTTTTGACAAAACCTATAAATGCCAACACCCAAAACCCAACCTGAACCCTCATTCGATTTGTATGTGTAGCTCTAGTACTGTGAAATCAACCAGGGACTGCTTATAAGTGATGTCTCCAATTTGCCAACATGTTATTTCAGACAGAGGAGGACCCAGTCGCCTAGTTGACGGTGGATGCAGAGCTAAGATTGAGGAACAGTTGCTGCCTTATGTCTCTATTGCAGCAGATTGGTATAAACAAGAAGTGGGCTCATCTCTGACCATGTTGTCAATGTTTGGCAGTGATCCCTTCACATCAGCAGAGGATTAAGCCAATGTGGCACAGCACTTCACAGAACAGTGACCTGACATGTCTATTCTCTTTGACGAGGCAATGAACTACAACGGCACACCTTTCAAAAATGCCTTGATTTGCCTAATAAATACAACAAAGTTTTGCCTGAAAACAAGGTGTTCATGTTTTTATTGATCGATACCAGAATAAAGGTTTGATTTATCTTATGATTTACTTACTCAAAATAAACCAAATGTAACAGACTGAAATGAAGTTCTGGAAGTGTTTACATAAATATTGTAAATGTAATTTCAACATAAGCTTGGTGGAAGAAGAGATACATTTCAGATGACCAATGTGGATAATTTCTATGCCTAGAATTGACTACAGCTTATGGTCTGTAATTGCATGGTAAATGGTTAAGTGTAAGTATGTCCAATTTAACCCAGTCGTTATTTAATATATGCAAGTAAAGCCTATTAATAAGTTGAGCTGCAATATTTCTTAACTGAACTGAACTGACAATATGTATTACTGAATGCCTAACAAATGTATAATATAGTCTTTAACAATAAGTGAACACCAACCACAGTAACACTGAACAATGTTGGAGCAGCAAATGTCAAATAAGCTGCACTGATCTATAGATTTGTGTTCAATAGTATTGTGGAGGATTAACATTTGATTTGGAGCAAAAATACATAGATCTGCTTTTGTGTCAAATGCTCCATCTTGCACTTGCGGTGGGGGGGGGCAGTGGTTCTCAACTCCTGGCCTCAGGACCTAGTCTACTGCTGGTTTTCTATTCTACCTTATAGTTAATTGAATTCACCTGGTGTCCCAGGTCTAAATGAGTCAATATTGAGAGGGCTAGAATGAAAACCAGCAGTACTTTGGGTCCCGAGGCCTGGAGTTGAGAACCACAGGCTTAAGGTGTTCCTCAGCTTACTGTACAGCAGTGGCGTCGTTAGGCCTGGGTGTCTGGGGCTATAGCCCCGGAACTTTTATGAATAGCCCCGGATCTCAAATTGACCAAAAAAAATAAAATAGAAAAATAGGCCCTGATCTATTCATCTATAATTCTGATCGCACATTATGACATTGTAGACATGTAGGCCGCAAGCATATACATCGAAATTGTCCGCATGTACATTAAAAACCCTGTACTTTCTGTCCCGGGCTGGGTGGGGGATGGGCTAAGCCCCGAATGTTTTGTGATCCTAGCGACGCCTCTGCTGTAGAGGCGATGAAAATGGTCTTCCCTCTCTCATACAACAGATGCCTCTCTCTATAACCAGCTTGATGACTGTCAATGCGTAACAAATCTACATGTGGGCTATTTAAATACATTTATTCAGTCAGTTAAGCCAAATAATAGGCTGACAGCTTGTATAGTTGACTAACAAATCTAAAGTAGATGGTGAAAAATAACCATATGGATTCGGGTAAACTCTTAATTTGAAAAACAATGAATGCGTATCCTGTGTATTTGGCCAATGACGGGCATTCCATATTTAGCACCACCCACAGGGGAAAATCTAAATATCAGGTGTTTTTTCTGACTTCCGTTCAGGAACGAGGCAACCAAAAATAAAAACCAATTTTGTTTTGTTTTTTCCGGAAAAACGAAAAAAGGAGTTGTTTGCTCGTCATTTCGTTGTCCAATTTAAAAGAACTGAACGAACAATACCCGGACCAGGGTCCAGGTGCAAATGGATAATTCCTTATTCGATTTATTTTTTTATGTAGATAACAACCAAAACAGTTAGGTTTATAGCGGTTATGTCCCAAAATCCAATGTCAAATTGTTTCTCGTTTATTGTGTCGAAACGAAAAATGAATTAGCAGAAAACAAGTTTTTCTGGACGTGTTTCATTGTTTACATTTCCGATTTTAATGGAGCTGTCACCAACCTGGTGCATTTCCGTATTCTTGCTATTCATTTTATTGCAAAAACGGAATAACAAGAAAACAAATCGATTTTCATTATATCTACTTTTTTCTAATAACATTAAGCGGTTTAATGTTTTGTTAATGCAAAGAGGGTGGGGTTCAATGTGAAATGCCTGTCATTGGCCAATTTTAAAGCCAAAATGTAGGTCCACTTCCTTTCCAAATAAGAGTTTGAACTTCCAGGCACTCATTAGCAAAACAGCTAACCACAAACAATATTACCATTCTGTTCCTAGATCACTGCCTCAAAATTTGGGACTGTGCCATGACTAAAATGAAAATGACTGCAGCTGGGACTATATTTCCCCTTTACTTTGAATAAATACATACATGGATTTAATGTTTATTCATTCAAATTGCAATGTATGTTTATAGTGATTAACCCTCTACTGCACACATTCAGGTTTTAGATTGGGAAAATTATTTGGGTTATTTTATTGGGTTATCTAGGATCACTTATGTACAAATGACTTTTAGAAGTAGTCTGCCCCCCAGCCCCCCCCCA
>JACXGI010003535.1:43803-61354 GCA_016801175.1 Esox masquinongy | reverse complement strand
CAAAGGGAGTAGTGCAACAAGGCGGGGGGGGGCTATGGTTAGTAGTACAAAGGGAGTAGTGCAACAAGGTCCCTGAGAGGCGGGGGGGGGTATGGTTAGTGATGGGTCACAGAGTTCAGCGGGATTACAGTAGATGGAAAGAAAATGTTCCTGAGCCTGCTAGTGCGGAGTAGATCTGCTTGTGATCTAATACCCAGGGTGTTGTAGACCAGCGATTATCAAGTTTTCACGAAC
This sequence comes from Esox masquinongy, assembly GCA_016801175.1. Classification (NCBI taxonomy): domain Eukaryota; kingdom Metazoa; phylum Chordata; class Actinopteri; order Esociformes; family Esocidae; genus Esox; species Esox masquinongy. The sequence continues at coordinate 61,120 of JACXGI010003535.1, read as the reverse complement.
CATGACACACCATGATTAATTACACATATACATACATACATACATATTATACATACCTAAGATGTCCCTATGAAGGTAGACTGGTTTAAATATTTGAGCCTTATGTCCCTAGTAACAGCTTCGGTCCTGCCCCCGAAGGGGAAAGAAAAGCTCTCTCTGACATATATTCATATTTGTTTCATGTTAAATGGCTAAAAATATCACTTTCTATGTAAACACTTCTACTATAACCTGAACTTAAAGGTGCACACCAAAAAGTACAGAAATATGAACTTTAAAAAAATCTACTGAACAGGGGGAGAAAACACATACAACAGAAGGAATGAAGTATAATTTTGTGTATGTTTACTTAATTGAGGTAAAGAGATTAGAACTGGAAGGAAACTTAAGAGACAGGCCTCACCCTATATAGAGAGAGGAATGGGGAGAGTTAGAGAGTGGGCCGTAGTAGAGAGGAATGGGGAGAGGTAGAAATCCGGTCCCAAAGCTCAGGGCGGTACTTCATATGCCTCACTGAGCACTGGTTATTACAACAATGTGCCCCCCAACCCCTTTGGCTGGTGTCTGCTGCACGAGATTGGGTGCGCACCTACACAGGCATTGTGTGACATATTGGGTTTCCCCTGTGTCACATGCTGACATTGAACTTTGGGGTTGTTAGAGTGGGACTGTTAGCTGTGGTAGTTAGCTGTGGTATCCATCACATTGACTGACTGGCTGGTTTCCCAGACTCGATCCATACTGGTCATCGGGTTCCCTGGATTGTACCTAATAATAACCTCTATTATCTTGCCTCTGTTATCTATTCTACAATGCTAGGGTATTTCTTAAATTACATTGCTTAATAAAAAATATGGACATGTCATAAAAAAATTATCTGTGTTGTGGATCAATAAGACCCAGTCCCTGAGAAAGGAGTTAGAGGTCACAGCTCTTTCATGAACAGATACAGTATTTTATTTTCAATGTTTATTTTTCATTGAGATATTTCATGTTGTGAGATTGCTGGACCATCCTCGGCCACTGATTTACTGTGTAATCGTCTCCGTTCTCTGGGAAACAGAAGACGTGTTCCTTTTCTTTCATTCATCAATATAGTATTTTGTGGCTTGAGTCGTAAAATGGTCAGAGCGACATTTTGTAGGAAGAAAACAAAACTGTTCTGTTTACTCGTGCAGCCTAAGCTCTATGAACAACCTCCCCCATGCCATTTTTCAAATCAAGGGACCCACGTTAGGAAACGCTGCACTGTCGTCCTCCCTCCCCGCCTGTCCTCCCCAGTTACTGCTGTTTGCTCAGGGTGTGGCACGAAGCCATTGGAGCCATTCACACACACATCCCCTTGGTGCTCAGGTTTCCCGTCTGCAGACCTGGACCCTTCAGTTACCGTGGTCCCTCTAATCTGCCCTCCCCTGCCTGCCAATGGAGTAGTAGTGGCGTGTGCCCTATTGAACTGTCCCCCATCCATCATGGCCGACTGCTGATCTCTTCTCCCTCAGGGCAGCCGGTCACTCTGGAGCAGGGCAATTGCTCAAGCTTTCTTGCTTTCTCGCATCCTATCTCTTGCTCCTTTGCGTTCACACTAGCTTACTTGTGTACACACGCACGCACACACACACACACACACAGACACACACATACAGACTGATCCAGCCCAACATTACTGACACATCAGACCATGATGCTAACACATACACAAATTCTACTGTTGATTGGTCTATACTAGCACCATCAATTTCTGCAGACTGTTATTGGAACTGCGTTGCTGTTTTTGATCACAGTATGTATGGCTTTCTTCTGTTTCTCCCACTACTGTAATGTTCCATAGAGCCGGTGGGGCGTCCACCTAAGGCCCACATACACACGCGCTCAGCCACTCCAGTCGGATTTTTTTCCTTATGCCGATGCTGACAGTCACCATAAAGATGTCTCAGTGAGGTTAGTTGCTGTTCTGTGGTCCAGAAGTCATGCATCCAGTCAGGAAGGGAGGGAGGGAGTGTAGCGGCCATGAAGCCTCACTGTGTCTCACTCACCATGTGAATGCTTTCAGTGGACCATAAAGAACATGCCTTTTAATCTATGGGTTTTAAGGACCACAGTCGCAATGCTTCAAGGCAAAGTTTTTCTCTTTGCCACCAAACATGCAAGTGCCTCCATCGTTGATGTCCATGTGAAAGCCTAAGCATCGATGACAAAATATTGCTGGATAAAAGCTGACTACGGTTCGTTTCAGTAGAGTAACCCTTAGTATATTTGTATGCGTTTGTTTTTCCTCTTAAAAGGTGCCTAAACGTGTTCCAGTACAACAGAGTAGCCTACCGGGACAGATCTGTGGCTAACTGGGCATCCTTGTTGTCTCACAGTTAAAGCAGCTTGGAGTGGAGCCCTGTGGTGGCTTGGTCTGGGTGGTAGCAGGGGGGTAGCGTTTGCATCCGATTGGCCTGATGGATTAACATCCTAAGCTAATGACAAGGGTACCACACTGCTGACCTCCACTGACTCTGGTCCATATAGAGCCTCTCTGTGACTTGACCGCTCCATCAGACAGTGCTATATTATTTGCTGTGTGGAGGCCCTACTCATTAAATGGGCCAATACTGGAATTCCTTCCAAAACTCTACTCTTTTTGGTGCTTGTACTCAACTTGAGCCTAATGTATTTTCATTTGATTAGAGTCAGATCAGTCAGTTGTTTAGGAGTAGAAATTTAGGAATAACATTTTGTTTGTGGCGTGTATTAGAATGTAATCTTTCAGAATAGAATATCTGTTAATTGCAACTGAACTCCCTGTAGTCTCAATTCCACACAAACTCATTGTTGACCTGCTGTTACAATTCAGTTGACTTTACCCTAGCCCTTCACATGGACTAGCCATCTATCCTAACTCTCCACATACAGTCATGTAAAAAAGTAAGTAATCAGTGATTTAAAAAAAAAAAATCATAGTACAGAGACAATGCGAACACCCCTAGATTCAGTACCTGTTTTTCCCCCTTTGTTTGAAATAACTTAATGTAGTTATTTCATGTAACTGTCTATCAGATCTCTTTTATTGACTGGGAGGAATTTTTGCCCTTGCCCTTTTTCTACAGTACTGCTTCAACTGTGTCATGTTCGAGAGATCTCCTGCATGCATGACCACTTCATGTCCCCCAATATTTCAATAGAATTAAGATCGAGGCTTTGACTCGGCCATTCCATAACCATCCATTTCTTCTTTTTGAGACATTTGGTTGTAGCTTTCCTTCTGTGTTTTGGATCATTGTACTGTTGCAAGATCCATGTACGGTTAAGCATTTTGACAGATGACCTCACATTCTCCTCAAGAATTCTTTGGTACAATATGTAATTCATGGTTGAGGCAATGATGGCAAGTTGGCCAGCCCCTGAGCCAGCAAAGCAGCCCCAAACCTTAATGCCATTGCCTCATGCTTTATGGTTGCTATGAGGTTCTTCTGTACAAAAACAGTGTTTTGTTTTTGCCAAAAATGTAATCTGGCATTGCTTCGGAACAACTCCACCTTGGATTCCTCTGTCCAGAGCACATATTGTTCCAGTAATTTTGGGCTTTACCCAGAGGTTGTCTTGCAAATGTCAGTCATGTCTTGATTTTCTTTTTTGACAACAGAGGCTTCCTTCGCAGTTTTTTTTCTAACAGTTTTTTACTTTAGCATTGATTGTGGCAAGAGTGGCCTATATATTTCTTTGATGTTACCCTGGGGTTCTCAGAGACCTCTGTGAGCATCAATTTGTCTGCTCTTGGGCTGAGTTTGTGTGGGACATTGTGTCCTCCATAGATAACCAGTGGTCTCGACTTTTCTCCATTTATAGATGATCCATCAGACAGTGGAATGATGTACTTCAAAATGCTTGGAAATGGCTTTGTATTCTCTCCCAGGCTCATGGGCTTCAGTCTTTCTACTCAGTCATTCCTCTGACAGGTCCTCTGATAGGTCCTCTGATCATGGCATAAGACCAAAGTAGAATAAGCTTCTAATCTTTATGGAAGGCCAGACCTTCCCAAGTTACTCTTTTATTTCCCTGGTCAGTGCTTTTATGCTGTAATACAGGGCATGGCTGTAAAACAGACCTAGGCCTCAGTTGATTTCTTTGTATTTTTCTTTGCCCCTGTTTTAAAATTTTAGCCATTTTATATGATGGTAAATTTAGGGAAGTGCTAACTTTTTCTGCAAAAGGACATTGCATTTCTATTCATTTTAATTGCATAAATGCTTTCAAAGTGTATTTATTTTTGCTTGAATTTTAAAATTGGGTTGCCTTTAAATAGATGTGCTCAAATATCCATGTGCACCTTTCAACATAGATAACTGTGGGTTTTTTATAACATAGAAGGAACTAGAGCGGAATGCACTTAGCCGTTATTGGGATCTGGCACATGAAATCACTGGAACAAGAGGAGGGGGAGGCAGAGAGAGGACGGGCTGTAATGGATTTTTTTCTTCACTTTTCCCTTGTCTTTTTTTTTTGACTGCTGATGGATATTTTGGGGCACTAGGACAAACCGTGAGGACTGGGGGGGAGGGGTGGGGATGAGGGTCAGCCTGTTATTATAGAGCTATTCATACAATTATAGTGTGAGGTGGAAGGGGGAACTTTAGGGAGGGTGGAGAAGGAGGTGGGGCAGTTAAAGAGCCAGGGTCATAAGCTGTTTTACTGGCAGGAGGGCGAGGGTGAATGGGGGCGCGTGGGCTGAGGGGAGCGCTCATGTACGGAGCGAGGAGGATCGCCCCTCCAGTGAGGTGGCACTGAGCCCCTCTGCACCCCGTGGCAGTCATTCTCTCTGCCCCTCCGCCCACTCTATCTATCCATTCATTCTCTCCATTCTCCACCATTGATTGAGGTGGTTAGTCGTTTTTTCCAAGAAGCCCCCAAAAAAAGCAAGTTACCGGAAATCTAGAATTAGACCGGGATGGATGCTGCCTTTGGTTTGGCTGAAGTAGGTCAGGGATCAAGGCTAGATCGATCCCTCCCAGCAGGGTATCATTGATTTAATGGATCTATGGCAGGGACAACTTTCTCTCCTGTCAGACTGAATACCAATTTGTGTCACTGTCAGATCATCCCCCTCAAAGATTGAATAGCTTTACTAGATGTATCATGAAATTTTTAACCACTTAATAAACTGTTCCTCATTGCATTTTTCTTCATTGCTTTTTATGGTTAACTTATTGTATGTCATTTGTAATGAATCTTACGTTGGATAGTTTGTGGCTTACGCACCTACAAAGAAACCAGATGGGGGCCATTAGAATAATACAGTACTGTATAAAAAAAACACTATTTTTTATAGTCATATTCCAGGGCCAGTCTAACCTGTGTCTATTAATAAACACGTGTCTATTTTTACTTTACTACTAGCATAAGAACTAGCAAAAACGACCAGTAAATATCCACAGTTAATGTTTCAAAAAATATCTTCCTACAAAATTAATGACTGACATTCCCCATTTAAACTTTTTCACGGGTCCATCTATCAGTTTACATTGACTTGTAAGGTCCTTATACTTCCTTTAGACACTCACAGTACTATCCCTCCCAAAACCAACCTGGACTAGCTAGTGCTATACCGGTCTTATTCGGTAAGAGAAGACGATGAGACGTGTTATTGTTTAGAGGCAGGATTCTACACAGTGCCCCTTTTAAGCTGTCTTCACAAACAAAAACCACAGACCTGATATTGAGTGGTTCAGTGCATTATAAAAAGAAAAGGTTCCCTTGTAATGGTTCCTATAATAATTTTTTCATGAACCTTGATTTGAGGGTGTAGATTCCTTAAATGGTTTTTAGACAAACAATAAAAGGTGTAATTTTAAAATACCACAGATTTCTTTCAATTTTAAGGAAAAATGGATGCACAAAGAATGGATTTTTATTTTATTTTTTTATTTCAGCCTTCAGCCTTCCCCTAGATCTCTCACCAGGCCTCTAAGAGCAGCTTAAAAGTCATGACCCCCTGAGGGTCATCTAATGTCAGATTGTCACCAGGTCATAAAGGACAGGACCGTTAAAATGGGTTGATACACTGGCAGTGGTCCTTGTTGTTTTAAGGTCCTTTAAGTAATTATTCATTCCTGTTGCACTGAGAGATGGAGCATTAATCCTATAAATTATTATAGCCAGAAAATGTAATGTTTGATAAACACAGGCAATAAGCTACATATCATGTTTGTGAATGTGGAGTGGCGTTAAAGTGGTTGTCCACACGTTCCTATTTTATAATTTAAATAATGCAGATATATATGACTGTAATATATTTTTTTCTGCATGTCATATTTTTGGTAATTTAGCAAGCAAAATGGTACCTTTGTGTAAGTCTGAGGTTCAAGTTGACTCCATAACCCACAATGCAATGCTTTCACTAGACACGCTAGATAGAAAACATATCTACAGTATGCAATAATGTCTAAGTTATTGTCAGCGTGTGAAGCAGTTTTAATTCGCTGAAAGTACATTATACATTTTGTCGTTCAAAACATACCTATCTTTTACTTTGTAAAGATCACTTTTCTAGCTCAAATTTGTGTGAACCCGGTTCCTTTGGCATTTTGCAACATGTGCTGCTGGTCTGCTGGCATGTTGATGCAGCAAGAGCAGAGAACACTGCTTTGCTTTATGGTAGTTGGTGGTTGTAGGAAGAAAGGGTATTAATTTGACGGCACACTGTGTACTTGGAGAAAATGTTGAACAAATTCAAAACATTGGCATGACAGATGGATGCCTGTTTACTGGCTGATTTTAACTGCAAATAACTTTCTTAGAAGTGTTGTGAAATGTGATTGCACTTTATCCCCGTCTCCAGGGACCAGAATACAGTATGTAACTATGATGCATTAATACACAATTTTTAGATTTGCCCGATGGAGCACTCAGAGGTTAAATCATGGTGAAAAAGATATTTGACACTCTGATGGAACATAGGCTTTGACCAAATTGATAGGAGTTTTATGGTTTGTTTCTGGGGGCGGATTACCCATTTAAGTGTTCGTGTCACTTTGTGTGTGAGTATGAGGATTTGAAGTGGGCTTCACTCCAAGCCCCATCACACCACAGGAATATAGCAGCAACTGGCCAGACGTGCTCTCATCTTTAACAGCAATGACCTTGTTATAAATCTGCCAGATTTCTTTTCCCTCTCAAACTCTGGTACACACAGGGTTTAGACTAGAGGCTTGAAAAGGCTGAGCTAGGCTGTAATTACTGGCCATGCTAATGGAGAAGCCAGTGTGAGCCTTCAGTGTGGGGAATACAGAAAGATAGGGGAGTGCTAAGAAACTGTCCTTATAAGCCCCAGCTACTGGGAGCCATTTTGGTTCTGCTCCGTGTTGTGTCTAATGAATTTTTCTGCTAGTTAAACTTTCAACTGCTGGGCCTCATACTGGTGCAAAAGTTCTTCCTGAATCAGCTCTGTTGTTTTGGCTAACAATTGTCAGATTCAGATTTATACTTCTTGAGAAAAAAAGCATCATCATATAAATAAAAGGTTTTTTTTGCCAGCCCAAAACTCCACTCAGCTCAGTCCATTAAGGTTTTACTTAGGCATGTCCAGTTTGGCACTTAACATGAAAATATAAAGCGAACGAAAGCCACATCAACAGTCACTCATTCCGCCCTTAAGGGACAATGAAGCATTAGGCCGACGCTAGGCTTATACCTGAGAGATGAGCCTGAGACACAGAGCCGAACAACTTCTGTTCTAAAAGGTATTCATAACTGGTGAACTACCATAACAAATTATTAAGAAGCGAACTAGAGGCACGAGAACTGGCATTGTCGTTTCCTGACCCGTAGCTGTTGCCTCCTGCTGCGTATTCCGTCAGGTGCGGTGCTTCCCGGAGGAAGGTGATCGGCTGCACCTGTTTTATGATGGACAGGGAGATAGCCAGTTACTTCCCCAGGTGTTCTCTGTTATGTCTGACTCCCCTGTACTCACGCCAGGCGGGGCTGCTACTGGATCTTCCTTTAACTGTCCCACCAAATGACAGGTTAAGGACTCTGGACCCTGACTATATAGAGCAGATGGTTTTTACCATGGAGGCAGGAGGTCTCTCTGTGGAGGTCTCTGTTTCAAACCCGCTAGTCACAGACACTGCTCCCACGCCATTACTACTCTGCTCTTGACTGACCTCCCCTGGTCAGGCAGTAGATCTGCAGATGGGTTCTCTCAACCACACCGTTATGTTAAGAACCCATAACAGAATGGCACATGTCACCCTGAGACTGAGTGACATCCTGGACCCAAGGAGGGACACTACATCAACACAGTAGCCATTCATGTGTGCAATACAACACAATACAAAACCACACCATACAGAAGCATACCAGAGAATACAACAAAATACAATACAACATTATACCACAGCATATTACCATAAAAAAAACACACCATACAGAAGCATACCAGAGAATACAACAAAATACAATACCACATTATACCACAGCATATTACCATAAAAAACCACACCATACAGAACCATACCAGAGAATACAACAAAATACAATACCACATTATACCACAGCATATTACCATAAAAAACCACACCATACAGAACCATACCAGAGAATACAACAAAATACAATACCACATTATACCACAGTGTATTGCCATACAAAACCACACCATACAGAACCATACCAGAGAATACAACAAAATACAATACCGCATTATACCACAGTGTATTACCATACAAAACCACACCATACAGAACCATACCAGAGAATAACAAAATACAATACCGCATTATACCACAGTGTATTACCATAAAATACCACGCCATACAGAACCATACCAGAGAATAACAAAATACAATACCGCATTATACCACAGTGTATTACCATACAAAACCACACTTATTTTTCACTCTTTTTTTGGGTCTCTCTTACCAACCTAATTGAGTTGCATTCACTGCAGGTGGGAGGAAATGGAGTTACTCTCACGTGTTGTGTTAGGTGTGTTGCAGTGGTCACACGGTGGTGCGTTTCCTGACAGTTCCTCACCTCAAGTCTGCTTATTAAATCACTGCTCCAGCGAGTCGTTTTGGAGAGAACAGAATTTCCACTGTCAGTTGAAGTTACAGTTGATTGTGTGCCTAGTATTTATATAGGTGCATGACAATGTATGCAATGATTACTTAATAAGGACCTTTTAGTTCCTTTGTGATAATTTTAGGCAGTGGTTTAATACAAAGAAATACAAGGTTTTTTTTATTACCACCTGAATAGGACCTTCAAATCTAATTTTATCCCATGTCATGCAAAAACTAAATGGCGTTCATGTGGGGAGACAAACCGTGTCAGTAGTGGTATTGTAGTCCAGCTCTATTTATAATCAGTGGGCTAAGTTAGGCTACAGCCCTAGTTCTGCCGACCTCTCTAGCCAAATGAAACATGGCCTGGGCCTTCCACACACTCCCCTGATCTAGATACTGTGGCTGTCTATATCCTGTCTGTCCCATGTGGGATGCTGGAATAGACTGAAGTTCAAGTGCTTTTAAAGCCTCGATGAGTGCTGCAGTCTTTTTCATAGATATTCTTCATTAGCTAGGGCAAGTTCAATGGGTTTTGACTGACATACCAACTTAAGTTTTGGAAACAATTGCATTTCATAAGGCTGTACAATATCTTGTGCGTGAACACACACTTACACACACACACACATACATTACGATGGCTTTGAAGCCCACCTTAGGAGTGACCTTGTCCGGTGAACCAGCAGGTTTTACGTCAGACTCACATAGAGAACCCTCGCATCATTATTAAGCACTGTCTCTGTCAAGGTCAGGATGGATCACTCGACAGCTAGCATGACCCGGGGTGACATCACTTAGGTGGAGGGATAGGCTGTGAACACTCCACCTCAGCGCTGGAATTTTTACATTTACTTTGTTGAACTGGAACAGATCTGTTCTCCAAAGGGTTAAGTGCATTGCTCAAGGGCAAATCAGTTGACTCATCACCTTGCATTAGGGATTCAAACCAGTGACTAGCTCAGCACTCTAACCTGTACGGTAGTCTTCTTGTCACCCTGTATATTAACTAGTTGTATTGTAAAGCAAAAATGTAGACCAAGCTGGAAGGCATCATGCCCTCGATCTGACCGGACAAAACCATGAAAAACGGTCATTAATCATTCACAAAGTGTTTATTTAGGACAGGCTCCCCCTGAATATAGAACAACACTGACCCAGGTCAGGACTTATCCAGATGTTTTCCAGACATTATCCGGACCAGTGGATTAAACACGGATGTGCCTTAAAGATGCAGTCTGCCCACTGGCTGATAGTGGTGTTATCGAGCCAAAAAGGGTCCCTGAAAGTGGTGTACCATGTCATGTATGTGCTGATTTGTGCCCCATGTCATCACAACCACTCTCTTTCAAACATGGGATTTCGTGTCTTACTAATGTATTATAGTGATTCGGCACTTGCAGCACCATGAGGAAGTATTTGCCCCTTCCTAATTTCCGCTATTATTGCGTATCTGTCAAACTAAATGGTTTCATCTTCATTCAAAATGTAATATAAAATGAAGAGAACCTGAATAAACACAATTCAGTGTTTAAATTATAATTTTATTTTTAGAAGGGAAAAAATTATCCGACACTATCTAGCCTTGTGTTAAAAAGTGATTATGCAGCAGAACAATGCTCCTAAACACACTAAGAGTCCCCCTCAGAAGGGCTCAAAAGAAACAAAATAAAGGTTTTGGAATAGCCAAGTCAGTGCTGATCCCCATGGAGATGCTGTGGCAGGACCTTAAACTAACAGTTCATGCTAGATAACCCTCCGATGACGCCGAATAGTTCAGTATGCCACTGTCCAAAAAAGGTTGAGAACCACGGCCTTGATGGTGTGGACAAAGCAATCAAGAAGGTTTGGTGTCCTGCTGAAAGTCAGTACTTCATATAAGATGTTTTTTTGTGTGTTGTTGGTTCTGTGTTACATTTCTGCATTGAACTAAAAATTATCTGACCCAAGCATTTAACAGGCCTAGCTAAAGAAAACACTATGCAGTAACCATACCGTATGTGTCTGTGTACAGAAAAAAGGGCAGATCTTTAAGCTTTGTTCTTCATGTCTGTTTCTCAGTGCGGCCGGTGGGGAGATTTTTAACCACTGTGTAGCGGAGAGGGATGAGGCCTTTAAACAGGACGACGTCAAAAGGCTAATGACTCAGATCTTAGAGGGGGTCTGTTTCCTCCACAGGAACAACGTAGTGCACCTGGACCTCAAGGTCAGTCCATTAACTTTTACCAACGTTTTATCAACACTTCCTTCAGTATGGTATAACCTAGGCCAACATTTTGTCTATTAAGGCCTTGTTTCTACTTTCCCAGATTCAGATGGATACGTACAAGTATCTAAATGTATGTGTGCAATTTCTTAACCCATGGCTGAATAGTGAATGGGCTTGAATGCCAAAGTGTTACACTATTCCTTTAACCCATCTAGACCTCTGTATTAATGCTGCGCTCTCCCTGACCTCATCTCCAGCCCCAGAACATTCTGCTGACCAGTGATGTTCCTCTGGGGGACATCAAGATTGTGGACTTTGGTCTGTCCAGGATGGTGAACAGCAGCCAAGAGCTCAGGGAGATCATGGGCACCCCAGAGTATGTGGGTGAGTAGAGCATCAAACACACTGACCTGACTTATGGACATTTTGTTTTGACCATCATGGTCACTGCTGCACTTAGCATGTCGAAGGTATTTAAAGGGATACCTAAATTGTATGAATTGATTTCTCTCTCGCAGCTCCAGAAATACTGAATTATGAGCCAATTAGCACAGCAACAGATATGTGGTAAGTGGGATTTTGAGAGGTGGGCTTTAATAATGATTCTTAAAGAACATGTTGGTCTAATTTTCAGCGTGTCTGTCTGTCTGTTTGCATTTGACAGGAGCATTGGGGTGCTGGCCTACGTGATGTTGACCGGCATCTCTCCATTCCTGGGGGAAGATAAGCAGGAGACCTTCCTCAACATCTCCCAGATCAACATCAGTTACCAGGAGGAAGAGTTGGAGCATGTAGACAGGGCCGCCATCACCTTCATCAAGGCTTTGCTCATCAAAGAACCACAGTGAGTAATGAGGGCTTGGTAAGTGGGATGGAGGACCCAGCTGTCACTATTATTTTGACTGTTAGGGTTGACCCGAGGATCCCACTTATCTATCAGAAGTAATGTGGCGATTTAGCACAACACTATAATCCTCAAACGATTACAGTTCAGCACATACAGGCCATAAAGTATTCATATTTAAACTTTTTCAGCTGTGTCCCCTTTTTTTCCACCAGGATTTTGGGGGATCTAGTAACACCTTTAAGATCTGTCAATTTCCTCTATACATTTTAATAACATTCATTAAATGTTCATCTCTTAACCTGTGGACATTAAAACCACTGTTGTGAAGTGTAGAAGAGGCCCCTTGGGCAATCAAAGCCCCGCCCTTGGTGTTGCCAGAGCCATGCCTGCTGAAACCCAGTGGAGGACAGGGATGTGAACTTCCATTGGTTCCCTGGCCTCACCACCTTTCCCCCAACAGAAACCGCGCCACAGCAGAAGAGTGCCTGCAGCACCAGTGGCTCCGGCCTACAGAGCCAGTGGAGAAAGAGACCACTGTCCAGGTGAGAGAGACGGTCAGCCCCACAGAGCGCACCTTAGAGCCAGCTAGCCCAGAGAGCCCCATCAGAGAGGAGGAAGAGGAGGAGGAGGAAGGCCCAGTAACAGAGGAGCTGATCGTCATGGCTGCCTACACACTAGGGCAGTGTCGCCAGTCAACGGACAAGGAGGTCATGACCCCAGACCAGAAGGCCATATCCAAGCGCTTCAAGTTTGAAGAGCCCTTCAGCGCTCTCCAAGAGGTGCCTGGGGAGTTCATCTACTAAAGGACAGACACACCTCAGCCTCTAAACCTGGGTTCCTTGCTTTGATCCTGGATAGAAATTGGTATGTGCTCTCCTTGCTAGAGCCTGAGGAAACATCTCACACTTTATTGTCCAACTTGTAAGCCAAACTGTTTTCTTGTTCGTCGGAGTGTTTTTTTATGTATGTGCTGCTTTACTATCCATGGGAATTATGAGTAAAGCCTTGTTGTAATACCTGTTTTGTTTTTGGTTGCTTTCAGTTCTTTTTACTTTGGTGCTTGGAGAATTAGAGAAGACTTGGCCATAAATGGAATTGCATATTTTTGTTTGTCTGATTATTCTTTTTTGTCCATGTTTTATCTTTCCATCTCTTAAAACAGAGGTCTTTAACCCACTCATCAGGGAGACCCAGATGTACCATAATTTTGCAGCCCTGAACAGGCACAGCAGATTCACTAATCAAGGGCTTGATGATTAGCTGTCCAGTCTAATCCAGTATCGGGAATAGATCAGATACATTGAATGTCAATGTGTCCCTGAGGACAGGGTTGAATACCTCTAAGTTATGTTTTAGATATCTTCTATAAGGGTTAATTATATGTTAATGAAGCAAGTTTTGCGTTGTTCAGAGTGTATATCTCAAAACAATACTCTTTATAAAGCCATTGCACGTATATGACCCCAAACTGGGAACATCCAAAGGTTTTAAGTTCTTCATCAATAATTGCAAATAATTTACACTTGTATATGCAGAAAGTGCTTGTTTTCATTTCATAATTCCTAATTCCTAGTAGTTTGATAGTTTGTCCCTGTCAAACGAGAATCTCCTTTACTATGGGAACAAATTTGTACATGAATGTCCTGATACTGTAAATAAAGAGAAGTCTCTAACCTTTTCAGGGTGTCATTTCATTTTCATACTGTAATAATGATAATACATACTAATGTAACATAATTATCGATGTATTAACTAGTAAAACCCAACAATTTGGTCCCTGCAAGGTTTTATGCCAGTCCCCAGAGGGAATAAGCCTTTTTCTGGCATAGGGGTTAGGTTTAGGGCAGGGCTTTTCAACTCCATTTCAGATTTCTGCTTTTACTTAGTAATTAATTGCACTCAACTGGAGTCCAAGTTCTGAAATAATTCTTCATTTAGAAACAAAGATGAAAACCGGCAGTGTTTTGGCCCACCAGGACTGGAGTGGGAGAATAGACCTGGTTCAGGGTAAACCTTACAGTTGTGATTGGTGCTACAGTTAGGGTTAGTTTTTCTTTAGGCAGTAATGCTTCGGCATTAGAGGGAGGTTTAGTTGAGGTGTAAATGTTGCAGTAGTGTTAGAGAGTTACCATAAAGAGTATTTTTCTCGTCCCCACAATGATCAAAAAACAAAGGTGAGTCGTCCTTCCCTCTTCCTCCATCTCTTCTCTCTTCCTCTGTCTTTTCTCCTTCCCTCTCCCTCCATCTCTTCATCCCTCTCCCTCTGTGTCCTCCTTCCCTCTCCCTCCCTCTCTCCTCCTTCCCTCTCCCTCCTCTCCTTCCTCCTTACCTCTTTATCTCTCCTTCCCTCTCCCTCTGTCTCTCCTCCTTTCCTCTCCCTCCAACTCTATAATAATTGGGTGAGCAGAGACCCAGAAGTCCATAAAAGACTCAGTCCATAATCATTTTACAGGACAAGGTGAGTAATAACTGATTTCCGGCAATAATATGGTCATGTTTTCTATTTCCATTATAGAAACAAAAATACACCAAATAAACACTAGATGGAGGTGTTGATTCACAACGCATCTAAAATGTTAAGTAATGGACATGAATGTGATTGATACTCTGAAATCACTCAGTTTAAATGTAATTCAAAAATGGTTAGAGTAAAGTTATATCAATCAAATGTATTTTATAAAGCCCTTTTTACATCAGCAGTTGTCACAGTGCGTTTATAGGTTCCTAGTCTGAAACCCCAAAGAGCCAGCGAGAGTTATAAGGCACCACTTTATCTTTGAAGTCCTGCAGTTTCACACAAAATTACAGATAGGTTTGCATTTTATATAACTAATGAATTTGTCTGTCATATTTTGAGACATTTGAGACAATATGATAAAATGTTTAGGTTAAGCGTCTAGTGCTTCTCTCTACCTGCTGCCCTGGATTCGTTTTAAGGACTCTGGTCAAAACCCACTTGCATTTATTGACTTGCTTGTCTTCTGATCATGCAAAAAACATTTACGTGTCCCAAAAGGTTACTCTTATACTCTTCACCCAGCACAGCCAGAAGAAAACTGGCCACCCCTTAGTCTGGTTCCTCTCTAGATTTCTTCCAAATTTTGGACCATACTAGAGTTTTTCCTAGCCACTGAGATCCCTCCTCTCATGCATGTTGCATACTTACTTCAAGGGACGAACGAAGAGGGAAGAGTTTAAATTGACCCTACTCCCTTAATCAGTTTAGCTCGGTCTGCAAATATGGCACGTGCTAATGTCTTGAGAGGATTAGAAATCCTAGCTGACTGGAAATCTTACGTGAATAGCTAACACTGATCTACTGTATAATTTTGTTGATCAAAGTTTTTGTTTAAAGGGGAAATCTATAGGTGGACCAATAAATAATCATGCCCCTTTTAATCTCCAAGTTATTTGGCTGGAGAAATAGAACCACTCAAATTTGGACTGACAAATCAATCAATGTTTTGTAGCTACCAATTGTGCGTTTGCATTTACTATTTACAAACAACGCAGAAAAACAAGCTTACTGTATATATTGAGTTCAGATGGGAAATGGCAGTTGAACTAATCATATTCTTTGAGAATAAATTAATTCCATTGTTGGATTTCAGTTTGCAGATTTTCATATTTGTTTCAGTAAATACTGTAATTACCAAAATGAAAAATTATCCTTTCAGTTCTCATAGCCATACTGACTCTACAGGCGGGTAAAAATGCATATAAATATACCTGTCAGAACACTGTCAAAAATGAAGCACAGCACCAATTACATGCTGAACATGGAACTCCTGATGAATTGTTGTGACAGACTCGTTGACATGAGGACATTTGTCCACAGCTCCACTGACAGCTAAAGTCTACATTTAGAAGACACAGAAGCTTACCCTGTAATATCTCTCCGGTTACTGTTCCGGTTTATTTTGAGTAAATGTTCTAGCCAATGCATGTAAATTGGTGATACTCCAGGGCTATCAGTTCATTCATATTCAGAGAACAGGTTCATTCATATTTGGAGAATTGATTAATTTAAACTGCTCTGATGTGAAAACATATTGGAAAAAATAATTACGGTCAATGCTTATTAGCAGAGCTTGGTGTTGGCAGGAGCTCAATGAAGTTACTGTTCTTCATTGAATATTATCTCTGTCACCTACAATGTGTATCAAAAACCTACACACCCTTATTGAAAATGCAGCTTTTGTTGATGTAAAGGCTGAAATCAAATCATGTCAGACCTAATACTTAAGTGAAAAACAAATAGATAATTTCTTGGAAACAGTACCAGCACCCAAAATAGGTATCATGCGTTTTTTCATTCCTAGTTAAACACTGGTCATTAATCTATTTAACTGTTGCTTCATTAGGTAGGTCGATTGACAACCAATTCTCTTTTCAATGACAATCTGGCTAAAGGCAATCAGTTGCAAGATGAGCAGGCAATACAAAGGAACATAAATCATGTTAAAAAGGAAATAAAAAATAAACAGATAAAGACTATCTAGAATGGAACAAACAACAGACATTAAATGACTCAAAATACAGCAGGACATACTAATATGTTTGGAACATTCAGCAGGTGCGTTTGGCAGATAGCAGCTTGTCTAGTCCGTTTTTGAAGTAGTGAGGTGTAACGAAAGCGTCAGGATTAAGGAGGTTTTGCAATTTCTTACAGTCATTGGCAGCGGCAAACAGAAATGAGTGTCAACCAAAGGGGGTATGGGCTTTAAAAGTGGCTACAGTAAAATATTAATGGAGCGCGCAGGTTACCTAAAAGAGACTTGTAAATAACTTGGTACCAGTGAGTCTGGCATTGTGTATGTAGGGAGGGCTAGTTAACAAGAGTGTAATGGTCATGGTGGGTGATGGAGGTTTTTATATTGGTGCCTATGAAGTAGCCAGTCCTCTACAGGCTGTGCCTGGTGGGAATTGTAAGAGTTCATGGCCATTAAGGCTGGATTCATCACGCTGTTCAGAAATAATACTTAGCCCTAATAGTAAAATTGGTTGGCTTTACATGTGCAAGTGTTAATACGTAAAGCCAAATACAGAGATGTTATCAGGTGGACTGTGGACAGGGACAGACAGGAAGTCATGGAGATAGGAGAACATACAGCAGACAGGATGGATTGCAGTATGTCGTCCCACCCCCTCAGCAAACAGAATATTACAGCAAAGATACTGGGGATTGAAACTGGGGGTGGGGGGGGGGGCGTGAAA
>JACXGI010003535.1:0-43703 GCA_016801175.1 Esox masquinongy | reverse complement strand
GAGGCAAAGCTCTAATTAGGCAGCCAATCAGAGGGGCCCACAAGAGTTTTTGTCTAACCCAAATCATTTTGTTGTTGTTTTGCTATATACTATTTATTTAAGAAAATGCTTATGTTGACATTGAAGTGATAACCATTTGCATTTGTTTTATGACATCATAGTGCATTTTTTACAAGCGACCAATTTGTGACCGTGGGGGGGGGCTGGCTGACGTCGGATCTTGACAGCTTAAGTGAAGATCTGAGCTGTAGGAGATAGCTTGGTAGGTAAAGTAACAAAACATACTAATGGATGTTTACTAATGGATGAAACAAAAGCAAGAAATTAGAACAATAAATATAATTTGTACACTCGACAAACGTCTTCAGCAGAGTTGAGAAGAAGCATCAGAAGATTGATAGACGTAACGTTACAATGACTGGAGCAGCATCACGTGAGGAAGGGGGGAAGACAGTGATGATGATCCACATCCAACAGCGAGGCCTTGTAACTACAGGTACGAATTGTTGCAGCCTCATAACAAGCTTCTGTTCATCATGGTTGATGATCCGTACAGTATTTACATTATTCGTACAGTAGGATGGTATTTTTGCTCAGAGTTTCGTGAGGAATACTTTTGGTCTGATCAACTATTAACCAGTTTGGTGATGCTCCTGCGAACGTTATGTTAACGCACTACTAACACAACATTAGATTTAAGCATGAATGCTGGTTTAATTCAAAAGCTAGCATGTAAACAAACTGCGCGCTCACAAGTCACCCACTGGTTTAGTGGTGCTACTGCGAACATTACGCTAATGCCCTCAGCAATTCATTCGTGAAGAAAGATGTTCCACTTCACGTAACCAAGCTGGGCGATTCTCCAATGTTGGTTTATCAATATTATTACACGCCATTGTTTAAATAGCTACTCCTCTTCGAGTTTTGATTACGTGCACAATGGCGCTATAGTTTAAACGAATAGAGTAGCCTAGTATGTTTTTTTTTAGCTCAATCGGATTTATTTAAGAGTAATTCAACACAGCGTAATAAGCAATTTCTTCAGATTATTTTAATGTATTAATTTGGGTTCACGTGCGAAAAGAGCCGCGGGTACGGTTACGAAAAGGTTACAGTACAGCCCTATCCCTCACAGAAAATATTAAATGGGCTAACAGAAACTATTCTGTGATACAGCCATTGCAAACATCAACACATTTTAGCCAAAGCTGTCTGAAAATGAATGGAAGGAATGGAGGTGTTTAAGCCTGTCTCAAAAACAGCTGAAATTAACAATATATTTGGTTTAATGGGTGATTTGCCTATTAAAAAAGCACGCTCACATGCCCCCATTAGTTCCATTGTTTTTTTTTTGTCTAGCTGTGGCTTAAGTTAGCTGAAGTTTGCTATGGCTGTATAAAGAACTAAACCACGGATTTGTTTTTCTCTTTGCCCATAGACTACTTTCAGGAGGATATCAAGTGTAATTGTGCAATGAAAGACAGTGATTTTTAAATGGGACTGAAACTGTTGCCCTGTAGAGTGCGCCATATCACAATGTTTCTTTGTAGTGTGATGATTGGCCGTCTGCAGTCAAAAGCTTAGGCTCACAGAAAGATAACTGGTGGGTTGTGATAATTACTGAAAAAAATATAGACATTCAGCTGTCAGAATACATGATGTTTCCCCCTAATGGCACCCAACGTAGCAAACGACTTTTGACCAGAGCTCAATGTTGTAAATATGGTGCTATTTTGGAGCCCAGTCAGTGTCGATGTACATAGGCCCCAGGAAGTGTAGCTGCTGCTTCAGCAATAACTAATGTGGATCTAAAAAAAATAGTGTCCCAGGTTAAAAGTCATCCATCAATACTCATCCCCGGTATCATCCACCACTTCATGTGATGGATAACGTGTCACTGTCAATCAGTTTCTACTAGTATGTGTTTCTCTGTTTAATCAGTATCGCACATTTTGTCTGTTTCTCTGTGCCAGATCTTTGTGGAGTCTAGTGCAATGTCTTCATAGTGCAGTAGAGCTACCCGGTAACAACATGCTGCCCTTGTCAGTGCATTGAGTTATAGCCTATCATTACCAAATCAGTGTTACTTTGTTTGGCGATATCAACTGGAAAATAGAGGGCTTTCTCCGCGCTCTTTCGCTTGCTCTAGCGCCCTCCTGTTTTGTTGTTGTTGATGATCCTTCAATTTAGTCACCTAAATGAAATAAAGAATGCGGAGAGTCAGTTTCAGTGGGTAGAAATTGTCTTTCTCTCTGGTGCTTTCTGTTTGTTTTTCTAAGTAAAAGAAGATTAACTGCTGCTCCCATTTGCAATCACCAAAAGAACACCATGCCCGAGTCCTCTTAGTTCAACTTTTATAATGTCAGTTACACAATTTAATGTGTCCAAATACTTTAGGCCAGCTGTTGTCTTGGTTATCACTTTCTAGCAGAATGCTCTGGTTTTGTTAGTTTTAGGTTGTACACAGGTTGCTAGGACAAACATCCTTGACTTGGGCCAGATTCAAAGAAGGCTCTATTTGCATAATAAGAATAGGCCTCGGCTTAGTTCGAACTGCTTCAGCATATAAAAGAGGCAAGAGAAGGCAGTGGTCTGATATCTTTAGTGATGTCCTTATAGGCCATTCACATGTCTAACTTTTCAGAGGTTCAGCGTTCCGACTTGGAATTTACACTTGAACTGTACTTAAGTTGTAGTTACTAATTGGACACTGAGAAAATGTTGCTAGTTGAGTTGGTGAGTTGTGATGCTTCATTACTTATCTTTCACCTTTTCAACCATCAATGTGGAGATACAGTATGTAGCTACTTTGACTATAGTGTCAATGTCAAGTAAGCAAGCTAGCTAACTTTATATTGCTATAATCTAATTGGTTTTATATTTTAGTCTGACTTCAAAAGCACAATAATGTCAGAATTACAACCACTGACTTTCCTTTTTCCCCTTCCCAAAAGCACAATATTACCCTGACCTTGGGATCATTGAGACTAGGAATTGCCAGTGACCACAGCATACGATTTCATCATGATACTTAGATGCTGATACAATATCAATTGTTATTTTCAGGGTTATATATACATTATATTTAAAAATTGTGTTTTTTTTATTATCTTTCCATTTATTAAACAGAGGGATCAAAAAAGATGGATAACAGGCTATGAAGGACAAACATTGATATGATTCATTGGTTTGCCAGGCTGTGTGCTCTCCTCATTACTTTATAACTTTCTAGCCATTACCATGACAACTAGACTTATGAATATGAATTTGGCGGTTAAAGTCTCCTCGTCTCTGTAATCCATTTAGAGGAGAAACAGTTGTCTGCCTAATGCTCAAGTGCTGAACTGTCCAGTTTAGAGTCTGCTAGCCTCACCTGGGCATTCAGAACGGCTACAGACATTGGTCCCTGTCTTACCCCTCACAGAGCTGACTACCCAACGCAGACAGTTGCCTTTGATTAACGTTGAGGGCCTTGTCAATGACGCCAAGGCTAATTGTAGGTTTGAAGTCATAAAATACTCAACACAATTATTGCAATCAGCACTGCTGGCAAATGCAGTAGCCTAATTAAGTGATACAGAGCCTGATATCATTGTTCTAAATTAATGACAAATCCAAAACAGAGAATAATTATTTGCGTAAGTATTCACCCCCTTCATTCAATATTTGGCAGAGACATCTTTGGCAGCAATTAGGGCCTACAGCCATGAGTGTATTTGGATAGGTCTTCACCAGATTTGGACATCTGGACACAGCACTTCCTGTTAATACATCTTTGCAAAATTGTTCAAGCTTTGTTGGATGGGGACCTTAGCTGAACTGCGATTTTCAAGTCTTTCCACATATTCTCAATCCGAGCTTTGACTCTGGTATGGCTTGGCTGAATGTTTGGGTCATTGTCCTGCTGGAAGATTCCTTTTTTTCCAAGTGCTAGGAACTCTTGCAGTCTTACAGGATTTTTCTGTACTTTGCTGCATCCATTTTGCCCTTCAATAGCTTTTCAGAGGGCAAAATGGATGCAGTAATGTTGTACCCACCTGCTGTCCTAGGTCCAAGTCCCTGATTAGGGGGTGGCAATGAGAAAATGGAGTGGAACTGGCTTTGAGAGACGGAGTTGAATACCGTTGTCATAGAATCTTCCACTCATTCTCAGAGTGTCCCACATGCCACTTTCTGGCAAACTGTAGCCAAGTTTTGATGTGAGTGGTTTTCTTTTTGCCGCTCAACCTTTAAGCCCGCTTCAATGAAGTGACCAGGCTATAGTTGCCATGTGCTCTGTCTGTCCCAGCTCAGCCATGGAACACTGTAACGCCTTTTGAGTTGCCATAGGCCTCTTGGTGGCCTCCCTGACTAGTGCCCTTCTCATCCAGATACACAGTTTTTAAGGACAGCCTGTTCTAGACAGGTTCACAGTTGTACCATATTCTTTACGTTCCTTACTAATGGACTTTGCTGTTTTCTGGGGGATATTCAATGCCCTGGAAATGTTTCTTTTGAAAAACCTTATTCCGGTTTGCGTTGAATGTTCCTTCCTCTTCATGATGTTGTTTTTGTTGGAAATGTTGCCAACCAACTGTGGAACCGGTGCAGTATATTTAACCTGAAATTATTTGAAATGCCTTAACTGCACACAGACTCCATTCAACTATTTATGTGTCCTCTAAAGACCATCAGTTGCACCACATCTCGTTCAGGTGTGTCATAGCAATACTTATGCAGTCTTTATGCAATACTTATGCAGTCTTTATGTAATACTTATGTAGTCTTTATGCAATACTTATGCAATACTTATGCAGTCTTTCTGCAATATTTATGCAGTCTTTATACAATATTTATGCAGTCTTTATGCAATACTTATGCAGTCTTTATTTAAGCATTATTTTCTGTTTTATATTTGCAATGTATTTTGAGCAATCTGGAGTTTTTATTTTTCACTTAGACGTTATGGACATTTTTTGTTGGTTCGTGGCAAAATATCTATATTGATTTAATGTTGTAACATAAATCCGGTGGTGAATAATTTTCAGAGCCACTCTAGCTGTCCACTTTCTGCTCTGTCAAATATCAAATCATAGGTGTAATTATAATTAAAAAAATACACCGAGAGGCTGCACATTCACCAAATCAGCCTCCAATGATTCCGCTTCTCTATCAAATCTCTTCCACACCTCATTGTTACTACGACAACGGTGTAGCTAACAGCCAGCAATTTCACCAAATGTATGCACACCCGTTGTACACACAGCCGGGCTCATACAACAAAAACAGGCATCTTGAGCAAATCAGTTACAAGACACATTTAAGGCTGTGTTCATTTTGAAGCAACTTAAAGATGTTTCTGACTGAGAGAAAATACATACCCACACCATAATTTATGTACATTAACTGACTTGGATCACTAAAATGGAGAAATACGGGAAGTATCATTTAAAAAAAAAACAGCATGTTAATTCTTTCAGTGAAATATGGAAAGATTCCCTATTTTACGGGACTGGTGGCAACCCTATACTCATTCCTCCAAATGTCAAACTCCCAACAAACCTCCACACTAAATTACGACCCGACTACTTCTAGTTTCTTCCCTATGACATCAACGTCCTATGATGTCAACCATGAATGGACTGTGCAAAATTCACATAAAATTCAACTGCTAAGGATAATTAGAGACAATGAGATTGTCTATTCATGTAATAGTACTGATCATTAGGACTGTTATAGTCATGTTGAGCTACTGTGTATGTGGCCGTCTACTGGCTTCAGAGTTGTTTGGAAGAAAGAGAACTAACGATGGGGAACAGGACGCCAGCCTTGTATCTGGGAGGCTCTTGTCTGTGCAAGTAGTTTGTTTTGTTCCTGTACTAATGATTAGGAACGTAACGGTGTGTGTACAATGATTAGACACAGTTTATGTATTAGACTGTGGCTGTTTTTCATTGTCATTTGTACGTGTGGGGATGCAGACCTGATGGGCTCCTTTCTGACTAAACTTTTCACTCAGTTGTTGTTGTGTTTTAATGCATTCGCTTAAATAATGTGAAACTTCTCAGTACGTATGTGTTAAGGTATTAGATTTCATCAACAAAACTTGAACAAAGAAAAAATAAAACATTAGCACATGACTTGAGCCACACAACAAAATAAACAGAATTTACTGGAGCATATTGGATGCCTATTTAAACGAAAGCACAATCGGTCTGAAATAATTGGCCAAATTAAAAGCAATACCTATTTCTGGTCGGTACTGAAAGCAGCAGCCAACGTGATGGCTGATCTCATTACACTTCATTATGGATCTGCAACAAGCTGTGGAAGTTAAGTGAAGTTTTTTTCCTCTCTCTAAAGTTAAGTATGACAGTGATACGGGTCAAGATAAAATGCACGTTGGATATGTCATGATTAATGGGGATATGTGCAGTATCTTTTGCCGAAACTCTTCCGGAGAGATTGGACGTACGGAGGATTATACTCACCTGATTAGGACTTATCTTTGCCTTGTTCTTTCCAAAAGCAAGTAATTCCCTTGGGAAAGGGAACTGGAGGAATGAGAGGAACATATGCACAGAGAAAGAGGAGTGGGACTAGGCCAAGTGGAGATGAGACCTCCTGTATTGGCTACTACCTTGGCTCAAAGGCTGAGTATTCATATAAAATGTTATTGGATTTATGGATGTTTGTGGCCCAGGAGAACAGTTGGATGTGACAATAATTGTTGTGAAGACAACAGATATTTAGAGGCATTTTGCCATATCTATAGAAACGTGTTTAAAAGAGACAATTTCCCTTTTTGGATATTTAATTGGACTGATGGATCATTCATTTTTTCTGAAATACACTGGGACACAAATTAACCTGAGTTCCCATTTTTGGGTCATATTTTCACACATTAAATATGTCTTAAAGCGGCTTCATGTTGAATTTTTGATTGTATTATCAGAAAAAAAAATCCATTAGGCCTATGTATCTGCAGTAATTGTGGAATGATAGTGTTCCACAGCTATTACTCACCAGAAATGGTCTAGATGTTTACAAATGTGCCTCCTAAAATGGCAGACCGTAACAAGCCAGATACCTTGGTAATTTCCTGGCTGCTAAAATGCGGGATTGTTCAGTCAATTTCTGCTCAAGTGTGAAGATAAGCAGTGAATAGTTTAGGGAGTCATTGTGCCAAGTAAATATAGTATTTACAGCCTTTGTATGCTGGTTGACCAAACGTGAAAGACTGTGTTCATATAAACAGCCATTTGTGGAAATAAGCTAATTTCCATAAGGGTGGAGCATATTAAGGATATACCCTTTAACCTTAAAATTGTGGTTTCGTAATGCATGTCTTATTTCAATTTAGTATTGTTATAATACAGCTTTCAGCTGTGAAAGAGACCTTGGTCTCAGTTAATCTCTGTATAAATAAATAAAAAATAGAACTCCACACATCAAAAATGGCCCATTACAAAAATTATCTTAACCTCCACGCCTGAAGTATAACCCCACTAATACAACTATCTTATCCTTCACAAATCAAATATGACATAATATATGGGCTTAAGGCCAACTTGTGATCCCAACAAATGGGTGTAAGGCCACCTACTGTACCGCTATCCAGGACACTTGTGGTTTAATATTGTTTACACTCAAGCTTACCCTGATTTGAGAAGATTGTTCCTTTGATAGTTGAAGGTCTCTGACACAATCTATCTTGACATACATCTGTGGCATTTATCACTGGAATGGTTTTCAGGAACTATGCACGTGGCACTTGTGGGAACACCTGCTCTGGTCAAAAATGAATTATGATATAAAAAAAATTCCCCCCAGCATTTTTAATGTTTCCTAGGGTGTGGTAGATGTATTGATGTTTGCTGTAATTGTGTGTGTGACAGCAGGAACATGCTAAGAATGAAGACTTCCGTTAGATGAATTACATCCCAATTGCTGGCAGGTAGTACCCAGTTGCCTGGCAATCTCGGAGAGAACAGCACACCTGACTTGGTACGGTGGATGAATGGATACGCAGATGCTGATAGGATGTGTTGGGCTGGTTACATGGGGAGAGTGAATGTCTAATCACTGCTGCAAGGCACACCTTGTACTGTATATAGCCTGAGTATTACATGCTAATGCTGTTATTATCCTCCACAGTATTCTAATAGTGGTCCTAGTCTCAGGTTTGGATTGTTATTTAGTACAAACACATCCCTTGTTTAGAACTGGGGATATGGGAGTAAGCTCCGGTAGCTAATACATTTGGTTGTGATAAACGGAGCAGTTAATTTGCTTCTTTCTATAAATGTTGCTCTAGCTTTTCAACAGTTTAAGATAAAAAATAAAATAAAAAAAATGTCATTAGGTTCCTGGTAGATAAATTGTCAGAAACATGAGTGTTCCTGACAATTTCTGCTGTTCCCTGAAAAACAGGGTGGACAGAACCAGGCAGTGAATTAGACTGACGGAGAAAACCAACGATGATGCAAATTTTTATAAAGAAGAATCATACACAATTCCTGCCTGATGATCTTTTTTGGTGTTTTTCTTAACCTCCCAAATATTTCTGATGCATTTCAAACCTTATTCCCTTAAGATTTAAATAATACAAACTAATTTCACCTGACTTTCATACTAAGAAAGTAATTGGTATGGATACATAGTCCAGCGGTTACACTCCTGGATCCATGTACATATGAAGCTCAGGGTTCAATACCGTTTTCTACCTTTCATTTCTCTGTCCACTTCACCTGTGACTCTAATTCCTACTGTCAATGAGAGCCTTGCAAAATAAGGAGTGTGCCATTAAAAAAAACATTTGTTAATATAATACCCAAAAAACCCAGTTTTACATGGTGGGTCATGGGAAAAAAAAATCAAGCACTGGAATTACTTACATTTCTAAATACCGATAATTTGACAGTGGTTTTCCTGCAGTGTCAGCAACTGTTGTAAGAGGCGGTGTGCATTGGTTTGGCATCATCCCGACTGTTGTAAGAGGCGGTATGCATTGGATTGGCATCATCCCGACTGTTGTAAGAGGCGGTGTGCACTGGATTGGCATCATCCCGACTGTTGTAATAGGCGGTGTGCATTGGTTTGGCATCATCCTGACTGTTGTAAGAGCATTGGATTGGCATCATCCTGAGGTGGGTTGTGGAGATGTCCAACAAGGTTGTCTAGTGACTACATGTTGTGGGTTCCCCTGCATATCAACTTGTCTAAATGTGACCACCCTGTGTCTCAGAGATAATACCACCAATCAAAATTAGGTTAATGCATGCAGCAGGTTGTACGATGTGATGCTCAATCCGTTTTTTGGACAGGGCCAGGCTATTTGGTCTGTTTCTACCACACTAACTCAAGGTTTCTTCCTGTCAGCAATTTGGCCACTCTAGGCATCCTTCCAGTTAACATCAAGATGAGGCAAGTCAAATTGGCGTCTATTTATCACAGCCAAAACAGCCTACAGTAGCTGTGGCCACTCATCTTTTTCCTTTGTTTGTAGGAAAACACTGCTTCCATGACAACAGACAGTGGTGAATATACAAGGGAAAGATAATATATTTTTTTCTTTTTTCCTCTATTTTTGAAAATATATAGAATATTTTTGATGTTTTCTTTAGGGGGAGTGAAATTGAAAAAAAAAGTGGTTCTTAATCAACATGCCTGTTATGTAAGGGTAAAATATATATATATTTTTTTCATATTTCACCCTAATAGATTGAGACCATATGAACTACAACTGTTAAAACATAACTATATATACACAAACAAACAAAATTGAGGGGAGTTTAACCAAGTAATTCCACACTTTATGTATAGAATACAAGTCAGTTCTACAGATATAACAGTTATGCATATACACATGTAGTGGTCCTGGGGTGTAAGTCCACCTGTGCACATGTGCTGCTGCAGTATGGGTTTGAATCCAGCCCACTGCTCTTTCACCAAAGACTTGCTTTAATTTATTTTCCTTAAAAACATCTCAATACCTAAATAGATCTGTAGATTACAGTGCAGTTATGTACTGTGGGCTACAGTATACTGTACTATATTGTGGTGTACTGTACTACTGTGTACTGTGCTGTAATTTGCTATCGTTGTGAAGTCAATGTAAAAGTCTGTTTAGTCCATATCAAGTTGGGACCAAGAATCAGTTTTGTAATCAAGGCCGTGTAAGACAGAAACATGTCTTAAATATATAAACATCAAAAGGCCTTTGGTAAATGCCTCTCTTAACGGGTATGTTACATTTAAACATGTCATGTGTAACGCAGGCCTGTTTCGGTGCTTAATTTAAAAAAAAAATACGTCAGTGTATGCTAGTATTTGATTAGGAGTTTCAGTCCTCCAGAATTAATGTCGCTCAAATCCATCACAATTTGTCGTCTTGAGTTTAATACGTTAGCTATTTCCATTACATTTCAAATCATTTTTAACTAGCTCTTTATGGTTTGTCAATTACGTCTTTGGTAATGCATATTGCGAGTTTTATTTGCAATTGTCCGAATGTATCATTCCTCAGTGCCCTTAAGTAGTCTACCTTTGATTCACCTTTTGTTTCCTTTGCAGGTCTTTGCAGGTTTTATCAGACAAAAAGGGCGTGGATTGGCCCCCTGATATTAACACAGCTGTTATTCTTAAAAATATATTTTGGGCAGCTTTTGCCTTGCCCCTATTTATTGATCATGTAGTCGTGGAAACAATGCCACTGACCTACCAGGGAATCAAGCCAATTCTGTCACGGCTCCTATCCCGCATTGACAGCGTGTTACGCTACCTCTCGTCGGTCGTACGGGCTTTGTGTGATGCTGGGAAGCTGCTATAGCGTTATGAAATAACATACATCATATTCAGGACTTCAACCTTTCCATTCATAACGCAAAGTTTTCAATTCGGCAAGGAGAGATGAAGTATTTACTCCCTGGGATTGTCCTGACGTTTTGGATGTTTTTAGAGGTGAGTTCTCACAGCCAGTCAATAGCAAATGTTATCTAACGCACGATTTATGGGATTACGCTGTAGTTTGGGATACACTTATTATTTGAATGCGTGTTTTATTCAAATGTTCTTGTTAATATGATGTTTTATTGCTTATCGTGAATGTGTCATACTCCACCTTTTCGGCCACATTGTGAAAGAACGATGAGTTGTTTAGATATAGCTTCCACTGTAAGCTACAGTAGGCTATGAGGCAATTTGGCTATCCTTTGTCTTTATGTCCAATCATCGGTAACAAAATTGTCCGTGGATGTAATGTTGGTATAGTGTAAATGTAAATAATTACATATAGGTGTTTTTTTTCTCCACAACCTTAAGTGACACTGCCTTGTTTTCAACTTTATTAAGAACAACAATTTCTTTTTTAACAGTTGATTCGACTACGGCGCTCGTAAAGTCATTCTTGAGCTACAACAGTGTTTTCTTTGTAATAAAGAAACATAGGCCTACTTGCCCTCAAAAACTGAAAAATGGGACCATATTAAACAAATCCTTTGTTTATAAGTAGACATGTTTTAGAATGGTTTTCTAATGCTTTACTCGGAAAGTAAACCATTGTACTGAATGTGGTTGGACTGTCCTAACAGCAATTATACATTATATCTGTTTCTATGGAATCTTTGTCTGTTTCTGTGGTATTTTGAGTTATGACATGCAAAATATATTGTACCTGGCCTTTGCTCTGTTCAAGATATCCTGCTGTCTTAGGTAATTTGATTTTACTTAAGTCAGCTCCCTTGAAAAATTACTGTAATGCAAATTTTGTGTCGGTTAGGTTAAGTTTAGTATATGCTTTAACCGACCACTTACCACACAACAATGTGCATTCGCACAAAGACGTTCTCAGTTCCCTCCACAAAGGAACAATTGAGTTCAAGTATTTCTATTCTCATGTACCCCAAACTACAGTACCAGTCAAAAGTATGGACACACCACCTCATCTAAGGTTTAATTTAATTTCTTTATTTTGCCATTTTCCACAATGTAAAATATTAAGGAACTCATCAAAACTATGAAATAACACATGGATTCATATAGTTACCAAGATAGTGTTTAAACAAAATACAAAATACATTTATATTTTAAATTCTTTGAAGTAGCCACCCTTTGCCTTACTGGCAGCTCTGCACACTCTTTGCATTCTCTCAACCAGCTTCATGAGGTAGTCACCTGGAATGCTTTTCCAATAGTCTTGAAGGAGTTCCCACATATGCTTTTCCTTCACTCTGTGGTCCAACAAATCCCAAACCATCTCAATTGGATTGAGGTTGGGTGATTGTGGAGGCCAGGTCATCTGATGCACCATCACTCTCCTTCTTGGTCAAATAGCCCTTACACAGCCTGGAGGTGTATTTTTGGTCATTTTCGTGTTGAAAAACAAATGATAGTTCCACTAAGTGCAAACCAGATGGGATGGCGTACTGCTGCAGAATGCTGTGGTAGCCGTGCTGGTTGAGTCTGCCTTGAAATCTAAATAAATTACAGACTGTGTCACCAGCAAAGCATCCCCACACCATCACATCTCTTGCTCCATGCTTCACGGTGGGAACCACACATGTGGCGATCATCTTCTCTGCGTCTCACCAAGACAGGGTGGTCGAAACCCACATTCTCAAATTTTGACTCATCAGACAAAAGGACAGATTTTCACCAATGGTCTAATGTCCATTTCTAGTGTTTCTTGGCCCAAACATGTCTCTTCTTCATATTGGTGGCCATTGGCCATGGTTGCAGCAATTCAGCCATAAAGGCCTGGTTCACCCTGTCTCCTTTGAATAGTTGATGTTGAGATGTGTCTGTTACTTGAACTCTGTGAAGCTTTTATTTGGGTTGCAATCTGAGGGGTAGTTAAATGCCGATTTCTGAGGCTGGTAACTCTAATGAATTAACCCTCTGCAGCAGAGGTAAGTCTGGGTCTTCCTTTACTGTGGTGGTGCTCATGAGAGCCAGTTTCATAATATTGCTTGATGGTTTTTGTGACTACACTTGAAGAAACTTTCTAAGTTCTAGAAATTTTCCGCATGACTGATATTCATGTCATAAAGTAATGATGGACTGTCTTTTCTCTTTGCTTATTTGAGCTGTTCTTGCCATAATATGGACTACTACATTACAGACATAATGATGGTCTTCTCTATACCCACCCTACCTTGTCACCCTCGGTATACCAAGCTTAGCACATTAAGAAGAATAGAAATTCCACATATTAACATTTAAGGCACATCTGTTAACTGATTCATTCCAAGTGACTACTTCATGCAGCTGGTTGAGAGAATGCAAAGAGTGCGCAAAGCTATCATTAAGGCAAAGGGTGGCTACTTTGAAGAATCAACAGTATAAAATGTATTTACAAAACAGATATTGCTCTGTATGCCAACACTTGTTAAATGACAATTTGGTTTCAGTGTAATATATATTTTTTAGTAATATACAGTGGATATAAAAAGTCTACACACCCCTGTTAAAATGCCAAGTTTTTGTGATGGAAAAGAATGAGACAAAGATAAATCATGTCAGAACTTTTTCCACTTTTAATGTGACCTATAATGTGAACAATTCAATTGAAAAACAAACTGAAATCTTCGAGGGGGAAAAATGAAAAATAAAAACCTTACAATAACCTGGTTGCATAAGTGTGCACACCCTCTTATAACTGGGGGTGTGTCTGTGTTCAGAATTAACCAATCAAATTCAAGCTCATGTTAAACAGAAGTCATTACACACCTGCCATCATTTAAAGTGACTCTGATTAATCACAAATAAAGTGCAGCTGTTCTAGTAGGATTTTCCTGACATTTTTTTAGTTCCATCTCAGAGCAAAAGCCATGGTCCGCAGAGAGCTTCCAAAGCATCAGATAGATCTCGTTGTTGAAAGATATCAGTCAGGAG
This sequence comes from Esox masquinongy, assembly GCA_016801175.1. Classification (NCBI taxonomy): domain Eukaryota; kingdom Metazoa; phylum Chordata; class Actinopteri; order Esociformes; family Esocidae; genus Esox; species Esox masquinongy. The sequence continues at coordinate 29,831 of JACXGI010003535.1, read as the reverse complement.
AAGGGTACAAAAGAATTTCCAAAGCGTTAGATATACCATGGAACACAGTGAAGACAGTCATCATCAAGTGGAGAAAATATGGCACAACAGAGACATTACCAAGAACTGGACGTCCCTCCAAAATTGATGAAAAACGAGAAGAAAACTGATCAGGGAGGCTTCCAAGAAGCCTACAGCAACATTAAAGTAAAAACTGCAGGAATTTCTGGCAAGTACTGGCTCTGTGCTACATGTGACAACAATCTCCCGTATTCTTCATATGAATGGGCTATGGGGTAGGGTGGCAAGATGGAAGCCTTTTCTTACAAAGAAAAACATCCAAGCCAGGCTGAAGTTTGCAAAAACAAACATCAAGTCCCCCAAAAGCATGTGGGAAAATGTGTTATGGTCTGATGAAACCAAGGTTGAACTTTTTGGCCATAATTCCAAAAGGTATGTTTGGTGCAAAAACAACACTGCACATAACCCAAAGAACACCATACCCACAGTAAAGCATGGTGGTGGCAGCATCATGCTTTGGGGCTGTTTTTCTTCAGCTGGATCCGGGGCCTTAGGGTGGAGGGAATTATGAACAGTTCCAAATACAAGGCAATTTTGGCACAAAACCTTCAGGCGTCCGTTAGAAAGCTGAAGATGAAGAGGAAGTTCACCTTTCATCACGACAACGACCCAAAGCACACATCCAAATCCACAAAAGCATGTCTTCACCAGAAGAAGATTAACGTTTTGGAATGGCCCAGCCAGAGCCCAGACCTGAATCCAATTGAACATCTGTGGGGTGAACTGAAGAGGGCTGTGCATAGGAGATGTCCTCGCAATCTGACAGATTTGGAGCGCTTTTGCAAAGAAGAGTGGGCAAATATTGCCGCGTCAAGATGTGCCATGCTAATAGACTCCTACCCAAAAAGACTGAGTGCTGTAATAAAGTCAAAAGGTGCTTCAACAAAGTATTAGTTTAAGGGTGTGCACACTTATGCAACAAGGTTATTGTGAGTTTTTTATTTTTTATTTTTCCCCCTCGAAGATTTCAGTTTGTTTTTCATTTGAATTGTTCTTGTTATAGGTCACATTAAAGGTGGAAAAAGTTCTGACATGATTTATCTTTGTCTCATTCTTTTCCATCACAAGAACCTGGCATTTTAACAGGGGTGTGTAGACTTTTTATATCCACTGTACTTGTGTAATTATATTTAACTTTAACTGATCTTTAACTCGACCAGCAGTTCATCTGGCTGTTTTCACTTAATGAACAATTCAGTCTCTCACTGAAAACAAATTACTTTACTGGATTGGACAAGTGTCTAATAAAGTGGAAATATTCTTGATTTAATAGAAATCAATGCATGTGACTAATATGAATGACTAATACACATTTTTGTCACTGCTTTTTTTACTTGGATGTTGTAATTCACCTTGCAAATACATAATCCCATCCCCTGCCCTTAAAATCCCAAAATAAATAAATTAACACTATCAAACTATTCTCCTTTCCTTTAATTTGTCCTGATGATTTTTAAACATTGAAGTCCATCCACATTTACTCTACGTTGATATGTCTTTGTTACAGGGTTTTTAATGTCTCCTCAGTAGTTTGTCTTTGGACTGAACTAAGAAAGGTTGTGATGTGGTGGGCTTGCCTAGCAAATTTGAGGAGAAAGTCTCTAAGGGATTAGTGATGACTCCCCGCTCGCCCCCTGTTTCGGATATCTGCTATGAAATGCTGCATTCTGGGTTGTTTGCGCTCAATAATGGAATATATCATCCCCCTGATTTGACACTATCAATCTATTTGTGTAAGGAAGGAGATGGACTGCTGGAGTTTGGGTGATAGATTCTGTGAAAGGCAAATTCTGGAAAAGTGTTACATCTGTTATTACTTTTATCAAGAAATCAGAACATGTTGGAGTTGTACTTCACTACATGTGGCAGTTGTGGTTTATATACATGTTGGTTTTGTGGTTTGTTACATGTTGAAGTTGCGGTTTATTGTACATGAAGGAGTTGCGGTTCATTACATTTTGCAGTTGCAGTTTAATACATATTGTTGTTTGCTACATGCTGAAGTTGCAGACTACTACATGCCACGTTTTAGAGAAGAGAACAATTATTGATTAAGAGTTTGGTGCATGAAGGTTAATATGGGTAGAGTAGATCAGACTGGTAGGCAGGTCTGATTAGATTGAGAGCTTTGTATACTCAAAGTAACATTTTAAAGTAAATTCCTTAAAGGATAGAATGCCAGTGTAGGTCAGCAATGTCGGGGGAGATGTTGGCAGATGTATTTGTTTGTGTCAGGGTCTTTTCAGTAGTTTTGAATGAGCTTTCATTTATTAATGATTTTTGCAGGCAAGTCCCCCACTACCTCATTCATATAATCAATTCTGGAGAGAACAAATGCATGGGTAAGCTTTTCCCTATTAGGAGAGGTTAGTGTGTCTTAGGTAAGCGATGTTCTTCAGCTGAAAGAATTGTGTTTTACAGACATGACCAGTTGCGACATTAAAGAGAGCAGAGTTGTAATTCCTTAGTTAGTCTTGACTGTGTAGAGAGATTGGTGTGGCAGTCTCTGGCAGGGCAGAAGTTGGTGATCCGCTGTGGTCTGCCTGACAGCATTGCTTCTTGCTGCTCTTGGGTTGGAGGAAGTGATTCTGCATCCGACATGTTATTGTTATTTTATGTTATTTCATCCAGAGAGTTGGACAGAGCAGATGTTCGTATAGGTCTGGTTTTAAGGTACACCTGTGTGTCGTCTGAAGACCTGGCAGGTGGGCGCATGCAGAATACTGGCCTCCGAGACTTAAAAGTTTACACCCTTTTTATGTTAATCTGACTTTGAGAAAATGTATACAGAGCAGGTTAATCTTAGTAGGTACAGATCAAGTTAATCTGACACTGGGAAAGTATATTTAGATCATTGACAAAATCCTGAAATATCCCTTAACGTTCTTTAAGTGCAAAAACACCATTGATGGTGTCACTTAATGACATCACAGTATGACACAATAACTAGGATAGGTGAGTCACACGGTACTCCGTGGATTATAAAGATACAATGTTGTGATACACCTCAAGTGTCTGCCTAGGATTTCATTTAAGACCCAGCTACAGAATAGTTTAATACTGTGACTAATGAATGCACAAACGTATGGCTAACGCAGTACTTAAAATAATTTAGTAATCTGATATGGTTTCGATGTAATTTACCTATCTGTGATGAACTTTTGCACTTTTACATGAAAACTGCAACGTAGGGGGGCTGCAGTCCAGTGGCCTGAATCAGCTGTTCATGAAGAAATCACTGCAGTATTTTTTTTTTTTTTAATAATTTGAGTGAGTACTTAAAATGTGTAAAACTGCATGTAAAGAAGGTAGTAAAAAAACTAGTTATCTGGGGTCTCTTAGTGCATGGTTTTCTAAATAACTATTGTATGGGCCTTGTGTTTGGCTGTGCTGCCGAAATTTGGTCCCACAAATAGGCCCGAGCATGGCGTTCCTCCTAGTGCCAGTCCCTCTCTGCCAGGGCACATAACGTCCACATAACGTCCCTTCTCCCCAACAGCCAACACACCAACAAATGCTCCATTGTATGACCCTAGTCTCTCGGCCCCCGCCGCCCGCTTGGCTGCCCCCTTTCTCTGGTTGCAAGGGCCAGGAAACATCCTAGTGTCATGGTACAGGGCAGAAACTGTGAAACTGGGCAGAAACCCATGCCCACTCTTTGTTTCCCATGGCAAAAACCAGTAAGGGTGTTCCTGGATGTTCTTAAGGAGGAAATGCCACCTCAGCCTGTGGTATGTCAGGAAAGGTCTGCTCTGACAGGAGCTGTTAATTACGCGCTTGCGACCTTTCCCCATCTGGTTCGTCCACCCTCATTCTCCATGCTCAGTGTAGTCTCTATACCCGATGCTCTCCAAAGACACAGCCAGGCTTCATTGTCTTGTATAGTTAATCTCTTCATTGTCTTGTACAGTTAATCTCTTACCTCATTGAGATGCGTTGTAATAGTCTGAACTAAAGTGAAGCCTCTTATCTTTATTCAGAGCCAGGCAGGTGAGAGAAGCAGCAAATAGCGCCTATTCTGAACAAGATATGAGAGACTTTAGATGACACTCTTTAGATGACACTCTTTTTTGTGTATTTTAATTTCGTTATGAAAGTTTACATCTGCATTAAAAAGAGTAAAAAGAGTTTTGAGCCTTTCTTTATAAAACGCCTCCACGACAATTAATCAGTCAAGAATAAAGCAGCAACTGATCACCGACAAGGTTCATGGCTTACAATAGCTTTGCAGAACAAACTGTCAGCAGTATAGGTCCGTATTACAGGTACTTGATCACTTTGAACATCTCCACTTCTTAAGCACTCCACATAGACTATTGTATGCATAATCAGTATGTTTTCATATGTGAGAAGAGCTGTTTCATTTATGTTCCAAAGCTACTATGCAGGACCTTGTTTAAATGGAAGGCGTAGGCCATAGGATCATTGATTCCTAAACATAAAGTGTCGTGGTTCAGTTGTTACTGACCGGCAGTCCTGGCTAACTATATAAACTAGTGGTGATGTATGTTGTAAGGTGATTTGTATGAGTCAGTCAGCAGTCATTTAGATCTTCTCCAGTATGTACACTACCCATGACTCCTAGTTAAGGACGGACATCTTCTCTTTCTCTGTCTCCCTCACTGTCTCTCTCACCCTTTTTTCTCCCTTTCTCCTTTTCAGTGAATTTCCCTCTCTGTCTTTCACACACTTCCTGTCTCTCTAAGCTTCTCCTTCCTTCTGCATCTCTCTTTTTCCCTCTTCCTCTGTCACCCTTCCTGCCTATCTCCTTCCCTCTTTCCTTGTCCTTCGTCTCTCTTCCTTTCTGCCCCCCCGTCTGTCCGTCCGTCTTCCCTTCTCCATCTTCCAACCCTCCTTTTACATTTGCTCACCTTGCCTCTCTAAATGTCTTCTTCCTCTATGTGTAGAAATTATGAATTGGTCTCTCCTAAGCTGTAAAACACACATCTAGCACAAGTGGCTTGAAAATCTGAAATATTCTTTGTGCTTTAACAGGCAGCCTGTGTCTGCATTTTGACTGAGGCCAGCTGGCGGCTGCTGCGTGGTCTGGCCGTGACGTTTATTGATTATCAAATGAATGTCGTACTCAGATATATGAAGCTTGGCGTAATGGGATGTTGGTAGATGGCATACCACAGTGAGATGAGTTGTTTCTCTTTATCGCTACACAGTCTCAAATTCTTATCCAGTTAGGTATTGAGGAGATTGTGCATCCTGGAGCATATGCCAATTAGCATTAGATTGACAAAGAATGGAGGTTATTGACAGCATGGATGAACCCTAACATAATAAATCATTTTAGATGATGGAGGTTTGGATCTAACTGCAAAAGCATGAGGCTGAGAATGTTATCATTGCCTAAACGTCTGTCTTTTCCTTGTCTGCTCTAATTCATCTGCACTGATTGTAAAAGACTGGGAAAACAATTTAGTAAAAGCTCATTAGGCTGGCGTTCATCTGTTGATCTTTTAGATCAGTTCACGGCATTAGAGGAGGAGACAAGGAAACAGAAAGTGTTTAAAAAATCTAATAAAATGTTACCACAGAGAAAATTTCTTCTCAATTTCTAAGACGAACAAGTCCATATGTCTATAACAATCCTCTTCGTCAGACAGTTGTTACCTTTCAGAAGACCTTTTTGAATGGTTGTCATGTTAGCTGGTCCAGTGAAATGTTAGAAATCCATCAAGAAAGGTTGCCCTGACAAAACCTGACAGGGAGTGGTGATCTCTGGTGAGAGACATGTTTCATCAGCTTGGACTCCGGGTCTGAGCAATGTTCCGAATGTTCGAAATCGTAACAGAGGTCATTTGTGTGTTTAGAGGGGCTTGGTGAAATGTGCATCGATTAATTTTTTACTTCTTTACCCTTTACAGTGCATAGAAGCCAAGAAGTACTGCTGGTATTTTGAAGGAGGATACCCCATCTACTTCATGTAAGTACCGCCCCATTGGCTGACGCCCCATTGGCTGACGCCCCATTGGCTGATGCACCTTTGGCTGACACCCCTTTGGCTGACACCCCATTGGCTGACATCCCATTGGCTGACACCCCATGGACGTGTTCATTACTCTTAACTTTTGTATAGTTTGGCAAGGACACTCCACCAAATCCCGTCATTACCATTGGCTGCTCTAAGACGCTAGATGTTGTTGTTGGACCAAAACGTTACATTCTGAGAAAGTGGTAGTGTTTGTCTGATCCTTGCCTTGGTCAAGGCCTACCAGGGATATGTACTGTGTGTGAATGTCTCCATCTTGTACACCCCTACTCTCTGACCGGGGCCTCCATTCACACCCACATCACATCTCCGCGGATCAAGCCGTCCGTCCCTCCTCTCTGGTAACTACCAGTGTCAGACATGTTTTTATTAAAACAAGAGAGTGGGGCTTTCGATGAAGAGATATCGCCTAAGTAATGGAAGAAAAACTCCCTCCTCCTCCCTCCCATCTCCATACTGCAGACACAGCATTGGCAAAACCCCTACTCCCCCTCCCTGCAGTAGGCAGGGATCCAAGTGGAATCTGATAAGCTACGGAGTGGGGAGTCGCGGTGGCTGGCTGTCAGAGTGAAACTACAGTACCCACCATCGGGTGAATGAGATCAGATCATGCCTCCAAGCTGTTTGATGTCCTATAGTGTCTGAGTGCAACGGGTCAGTGCTGAAGGGCCAGCCCTGGTTAGAGTGCATCTGGTTCTCCACAGCTCCTGATTAATACTATAGGGCTCTGATTGCTGACTTCTGGCTCCGGAAGGGATTCTCCTCCACCCTTTGTCTTAGCTCGAAGCCAAACGCCAGGGCTTTGGGCTTGGGGTTTAAAAGATTCCCATTCCTCTCTAGGGGGCCGGGCAGGAGTTCACTGGGAAGGAACCAATTATAGATAGTGCCACGCTTTTTCCGGAGCCTGAAATAAGCGTTTGGATTTGCATTTGTGCTCTAGCCACCCCGCCATAGTGCTAATCATCTGACTCATCTGGATGTGACGCGGTGGATTGCACAGAGCGTGATGTTTGGGGATGTAGCGTGGCGGGCACAGAAGGATGATGTGGCAGATAGAATGAGGCTGGGTTTTGTGCTACAGAAATGAAAAGAGGGGCTTTAAAGGAGATATTAGGAAAATGTGCCCGTCACTTTAAGCAGAGCAAAGGCAGGGGAGATGGAGACCGGCAGAGGAGTCTGACACTGATCTCTTTCTTATCACGGTCTCACACACACACACACACACACACACACACACACACACACACACACACACACACACACACACACACAGATACAAACACCTGTCTGCTCATTGGCCATCTCTATCAGGAGTGGTCAGAAGTCATTGAATCGTTGCCATCTCCATGTTTGCTCCCTGAAATTAACCTTGATGACTGCTACATTACTCTCTCTGACAGGGGAAATGCTTATGACCTATTGACTGTGGCAGCCAGGGAAGTCAGAACCCAGCCTGGACTCTTAGAGACAGGGTTTTACATACAACTTGTATATCGTACAGAAGGGGTATGCAATATACCACCCATTAACTTTGTAAACATATAAAAATCAGTTTGGTGGGTATTATTATTTTAGGTCATTATGGAAACTAGACTAAAAAATGAAAAAAAAAAAAAAAATATTTGCCCTTTTTCTGGCCCCCAGCTTTTGACAAAGGAACTGAGTATGAAGTATATCTCTGCGGCATTCATGCAGAGTCTTGAAATCCTGATGTGGCCCTTGAAATCTTGATGTGGTCTTTCAAATCCTGATGTGGTCTTGAAATCCTGATATGAATACCCACCGTAGAAGTATAGAGTAACCCCCAGGACTCTCAAATGACTGGCAGAGCCTGGTAACTATAACTTGGCACTTAAAGGGGTGTGGTTAACGTAGAGCCTGATGCAACTGCAAGCCAATTACCTTGTCCATCAGAATGAATGTTCTAGGGCTCTGGCCCTATTTTTTTTAATGGATTCTGATTTTCTAAAATGTATATGAAACTTTTTCTAAGGTGAATACTTTAATATTTAAACGTGGGGCTGTTTTTGGACTCACTGGCAACTTTGTAAGTCCAGTTCTGAGGCACAGTGAAACCAGACATCTCCACAGAGAGAGGGGCGGCTGGTTTGTGTGATTACATAGAAGGAAAGTAAAATCTTCTCTGATTCCTGTGGCTGATTCTGGCTTTTTCTTATGCATTGGATATGATTCACAATGTCAGAATACCTGGCTGGGGAGATGGAGGGAGGGAGGGATGGAGGGAAGGGGAGATGGAGGGAGAGAAGGAGAGATGGAGGGAAGGGGAGATGGAGGGAGGGAAGGAGAGATGGAGGGTGTGGGAAGGAGAGATGGAGGGGGGAGGGCATGTCACGGGGAAGGAGGGATGCAGGGAGGAGGGGGAGGGAAGGAGAGAAGGCAGGAGGGAAGAAGTGAGGGAGAAGTGTGGAGAGGGTGAGGTAGAACAAAGCTAACGTTCGTATATTGTTAGTTCTAAAAAAATGTACAGTACAGGGATCCAAACTCTCAGAAAACCTTTCGAATAATCTCTAGTAAAGTTCCCTGAGCCTATTTCTTTTCTGAACCTAACCTTAGCCCTAACCTTGACCGTCTTTTTTGTCTAACATTACCCCTAATCTTAAGCCTTACCTTAACCACACTGAGGTATTATCTAACCTCATCCCTTAAGCATTGTTTGTAGTCCACGCTTCCCTCCGCGTATTTGGTCTCAACATACATAACTTTTATATACATGACCCAGAACATGTAATTGGCGGGCCATACTAACGTGTACCCTATAGGTGCACATTCATATTTAAGAGGCTGTTTTGAAAAGTTCAGTGTCTTTTAAAAACACCCAAGTCATTAGTAAAAGATTTGCTTCTGGCAAAAGCCAGCCATGTCCACTGGATCTTGGGTGGGGACACAAAAACATTCTGAAACGCATAAAACTAAATAATGAACAAAACAATAGCAGAATCAAAGCATCACTTTTTATGTGCCCTACTTATAGTCTAATGCAGGAGAACCAATGCTTTTTGACAGCATCGTAAATGAATCAACAAGGCTTGTGCACCCACTAGCCCAACACCATTAATATCACCGCTAGAAACAATGGTCAGTGACAGATGAAAGGAGGTGACAGCTAGGATCCTGAAGACAGGGCCATCACAAGGCCTGCACACCCCATGTAGGGGAATGACAGCATTCACACTCAGGCCATTCATTTCAATACGCCAGTAGGCCCAACCGTGACGATGATACAATAACACATTTCCCGTCAAGTATATCGCCCCCCCCTCCCCCCCCGGTAATTTCACTGAAAACGCATTGTCATTTACATTATATTGACCTGGGAGCAATTAAGGTTAACAGCTTTTCTCAGGGACAGAATTTAATTTCGGTTAACGGGTAGTCCAACCACTAGGCTACCTGACACCTTCTGAAATGTACTACGATTATGGCTACCGCCTATGACAAGACCTAGGTATGTAACTTTCTTTACCCTAACAGCCCTACCCATTGCCAGTCAAAAACGTATACATTTCCTCCACTCTCACTCCAAAATTCTGCCATATAAACATTAATAGTAGAGGATTTCTGTCCAGCTTCTGAAGGCCTAGAGAAAACCAATGAGTTAGCTAGATTTTTCTACCCAGAGACTACCTAAGAGACATTTTCTGATGATTCGGCACTACTGTAGTTAAGCTCTCTTTCTCTCTGTCCTGTCTTTTCTCCCCTTTTCTCTTAATCTCTGTCCTTCCCTCCCTCTGTCTAACCAGCTTTCGTTCAGACTAAACCCTTGAGAAGATGTGGGTCTCCTGATTATAGATGCCTCAGCTGGTCGTAAATCATCTCCCTCCCATTCAGTCTCCTTGTCTCCCTCATTTCTTTTTTTTCAAATCTGCCCATCGTCGCTGCCACTAGCGCAGCCTGGTGAGACAGGAAACGGAGCAGATTGCAAATAAGGCAGTATAGACTCTGTCGTCTGAAGTCACAGTGGCACTTGTCTATCCATCACCAGACTATCAGGGCCTGTCTTTCCACTCAACAACTGGCCTCCGATCACTGCCATGGGCTTAATGTAGGTTTGACTGGCTCGGCTTGTAGGATATTTTATCAATCAATCTAGTATAGCTAGGACCACGGCAGGGAAAGCCCTAGGGAATGAATCAACGATATAATAAATCAAAACAAAATGTTATTTGTCAGAGGTGTTAACAGCAGTGAAGACTAGCAGGGGAATGCTCACAGACATTTTTTCAGAAATGCACAGTTAAAAAAAAGTAATATGTAGAAAAATGTGCTTTATTTAAGTGGCCGGGTACGAGGTAGTTAAGGGCTATGTATATATGGGCAGGCGAAACAGTACATACATAATAACCGGGAGCCGCATATGAGTTATAAACTAGTTATTGGTGTGTAAAACATATTTGAAAAGGAATGTGTCTGTGCAACTTCAGTCCGCATGTGTACGCGTGTGTGTGTGTGCGTGCATGTGTGCGCGTATTATATTATTTGGCCGGCTTATTGCAAAAGTCTAATAGTAAAGCAAGGTATACAGACTTGTCTAAGTATATTAACAAAGATGTCGGTTGGATTGACTACAACAGGCTCACAATGTGTTTTTATGTATAATTAATTGGGTGAATGAGAGAGAAAAGGAAACCAGTCATATTTTAATTATGGACTACACTGTATATGACATTCGGTTTGTGCATGGAAGTATAAATATTGTGGGCTTTTATTTAGGGGTGCAACAACTAATCGATGAAAATCGATAACTTTGATAATAAAAATAGTTGGCAACAAATTCCATTATTGATTAGTTGGGTCTACGTGAAACAGAGCTACAAAATAGAAAGTTGGACAAGCCTTGGGCGCTCATCTTCATAACAGGCTCAAACAAATGTCTGCTTTTAATAGATTTTTTTTTTTACTTTGGCATCATGTCATAAGTTGCTGGTTGAAGTGAAACATCTTTCTTTCTCAAATGCCTGGTTGAACCAATGTTTATCCATATATTAAACCAGGGGTATTCAAATCTGACCCTCGAAGCCAGTTCCACTCCATTTTTTCATTGCAACCCTCTAATCAGGGACCTATTCAGATTTAAGACACCAGGTGGGTCCAATTATTGATGAGGTAGAACAGAAAACCAGCAGGCTCCGGCCCTCTTAGGGTAAGATTTGAATACCCCTGTATTAAACTATAAACCACCTGATGTTAAGATGAGTCCATAGAGATTATACACATGCCTTTGGTAATGAGAAATGTGCTTCTGCCGAGCTTTTATGGGTTTTGATATAATTTACTTTTCTGTCAGCATGTTTAATGTTCCACAACTAAAGGTTAGTTAATATCTAGCTTCCTTAGTTGTGACGTGGTAGAAGCTAACTTTCAGTGTCATTGACCCCAGTCGACCTCAATTTATTGAATTAAAGGGATGTTGTCTGTGTACTTCAGGCTATACTTCAGCTATTTTTAAAGCTGGCTGTTTTTTAATTAATAAGATTCCCAGCAATGCATTACTGTTTGTTATTCCTCCCTACTGGAATGCTGGGTGAATTCCAACATGTTAAAGCATACTAGTGATTTTTTTTAGCATATTATTTTACATTTCTTTCTTTCTTTATTCATTATTTAAAAAATGTCTATTGCTATATGGAGAGAAGAGAGAGACAGATATATATTGCGCACGTGCGTGTGTGTCCTCTGCGGGCCGCTAACGTGCCTACACCCCTCAAATCATCGTCGCCCTAACACAAACATCTGGTAGCTAACCCTAACCCCTTCTATTTTAGAAAATATGACGCCCAGCTGAGGCCTCTGTGTCCGTTCTCCATGTCTCTCCCCGTTATAACGTACAGCTCCGGAAAAAATGAGACCACTGCACCTTTTTCGTTCCTCTCCAAAAAAGTCGAAAAGGAAAGTTTTGAGTGAGGAACAGAAGCGTTCAATTTGCAGTGGTCTCTTAATTTTAACCCTTCTGTTCCTCACTCAAAACCTTCCTTTTCGACTTTTTTGGAAAGGAAAGAAAAATGTGCACTGGTCTCTTAATTTTTTCCGGTGCTGTACATACTAAACTGTGTCTAAATGTAGCGATTTTGAGCTTCAACTCCAAACTGCCTGTCTATCCATCTATCTCTATCTGGGCATTAAGTCTCTATTTGCTTCCAAAAACAATTTATTTATTTTTTATATATAAATACACCCAGTGCTGTGCCAAAGTCTTATGCAACCCAACCAAAAATAAATTATTTAAAGCTATTTCTCTAAGTAATAACTCTTTATTACTAATATTGCAGGAAACAAAAAGAAACATTTTTACAATGAAAACTAAAAAAACATTAATAATAATATAATTTATTATAAATTTTCTTATTTGTGTTTTTTCTAATGTTGTATAGTGTTTTTGGAATCAAATAAATTAACTTAATGCGCAGATAGCGATGGATAGATCAATAGAGAGAAAGTTTGCTGTTAAAGCTCAAAATCACTACCATTAAACACAATTAAGTCTGATCTTTTGAAATCTTTTTGCAGTTCCACCTAAATTGATGTTAATGTTGCAATTCCACCAAATTGATTAATAAAGGTATTAGCTTTAGAAGTTTGTTTTGATATATTTAGCAGGCTATTACTGTCCTTTGAAGATACTTTGGATTAGTTAGTGTTTTTCATCCGTCCATCATTACAAGGGATGGAATTCTTATCTACAGTTCACATGGATACAGTGGAACAAATTTCTATATCTGAAGTTCTAAGTTGGACCATTTTGCAGTATTATAAGAATTCTGGAGAAAAGTATTCACTTTAGAGAATACTGTATATTGTTATTTGACAATTCATGTTTGGTCAATTAACATCGACCTTTCTGACAAATTACAAAATTAAGTGTGTTCAAGCTTACAAACCGGAGGAAAATGTGTGGCTTATGTGTTGTTTAAAGGAGTCTGTTAAAGGTTGCCGTTAGTTTATTATCTCTTCATATTAGAAGATCTTTTTTTAACAGCTCTCTCAGTCCACACAAGAATAGATTGTGCTTTTTTTCATTTATTATACCAGTCATACCCACACTGGTATAATAACCAATTACTTGACAAGTACACTGATTCAAATACCTACAAACCAAAACCCCCGTTGTTCTCCTTTCCCACTTACATGATGTCCAGTTGACGATTATGTCCTTGTCTCATGGCAACAGCTACACTGCAAGTTCAGGAGTGTAAGATAGAAGCATCCTCTGATGCACGTCTCACCAAGCTGTTCCGCTTCTTATCACATTACTTGCTAAACAAGGCGGAGGAGACCATATTGCCCATACAACAACCACGATTGAGCTTGCCTGACCTGCCACTAGAGCTGTTTGGAGCGCACAGACACACAACCACTCTGTCCATTATCTACCCTGGGTGTGGCTGAGATGTTTGCACCAGCCTCCCCTGGCATTGATAAATATCCCATAATGAGGATTGGAAGTCCTGGCCACACGGATACAGCAGTACTGCGAGGCTTTGAGAACACTGTGCGCCCCCCAAGGAGCCTAATTCAAGTACTTAGCTGGCACTGATTTGTAGGCTATTGCCTGTGTATTGAAATGTGCTAGATTAGACTGGGATGAAATACCAGACCAGACACATTAGTGTGCTCTGAGATATTACCAACATGAGTACAGCAAAGCAGAGTGCAAACTCAATTTATGACGAGGACGATGTCATACATTATGCATGAATCATCTCCTGTCACTAGGAATAGGATCTGGGTTATTTCCTGTGGTACTGTAAGGCTTAACCAAGCCACTTTTCCCCACAAGAATCAGTGAGTTGACGTCTGTGTAAACCCACGTCATGGTTGCCGTCTCATCAGTTACAAGGCCGCTTGTCTGTCATAATACACAGCAAACAACATCTTGTTTCACTTAAAGGGGACAATTTAACATGTCACTTGGGTGCTTTTAGCCAAAGCGCCGGCAGAGACAGTCCATAACAATTTATGTACTTGTCAGAAGTAACATCTGTACAAAAGTATATAAACTATAATATTTAATGTTTTATTAAGAATTGTATGCGTGTATATTGTATACAAAAGCACATTTTCCCATGTTTTTTTAATTACTGTTTGATGCCTGCCTGGGATTCTCTTTATATGTGAGCTTGGTGCATGATCTATAGGTGCATCTCAAAAAATTTGAAAATCTTGGAAAAGTTCAATTTTTCTGTAATGCAAATCAAAAAGTGTCGCCTTCATATATTCTGGATTAATTACACAAAGTGAAACATTTCAAGCCTTTTTTGTTTCATGGAAATCAAAAATCCAGTATCTCAAAATATTAGAATAAAAAATGTATAATACAGAAATGTCGACCTGAGAAGAGCTTTAATCAGCTAATTAACTCAAAACACCTGCATTGGTTTCCTAAGTATGTTAATTTATGCACTCAATACTTGGTCGGGGCTCCTTTTGCACAAATTACTTCATCAATGCGGCGTGGCATCGAGGCAATCAGCCTGTGGCACTGCTGAGGTGTTATGGAAGCCCAGGTTGCTTTGATAGCGGCCTTAAGCTCATCTGTGTTGTTGGGTCTGGTGTATCTCAATTTCCTCTTGACAATACCCCAAAGATTCTCTATGGGGTTCAGGTCAGGCTAGTTGGCTGGCCAATCAAGCACAGTGATACCATGGGCAGCAAACCAGTTACCAGTTGTTTTGGCACAGTGGGCAGGTGCCAAGTCCTGCTGGAAAATGAAATCAGCATCTCCATAATGCTAGTCAGCAGATGGAAGCATGAAGTGCTCTAAAATCTCCTGGTAGATTGCTGCATTGACTCTGGACTTGATAAAACACAGGGGACCAACACCAGCAGATGACATGGCACCCAAATCATCACCGACTGTGGAAACGTCACACTGGACTTCAAGCAACTTGGATTCTGTGCCTCTCCACTCTTTCTCCAGACACTGGAACATTGATTTCCAAATGAAATGCAAAATTTACTTTAATCTGAAGAGAGGACTTCGGACCACTGAGCAACGGTCCAGTTCTTTTTCTCCTTTGCCCAGGTAAGACACTTCTGATGTTGGCTCTGGTTCAGGAGTGGCTTGACACTAGGAATGTGACACTTGTAGCCCATTTCCTGGACACGTCTGTGCATGGTGGCCCTTGATGCACTGACTCCAGCCTCAGTCCACTCCTTGTTAAGCTCCCTCAAGTTCTTGAATCGGCTTTGCTTGACAACACTCTCAAGGCTGTCATCCCTGTTGCTTGTGCAGCTTTTCCTACCAAACTTTTCCCTTCCATCTTTCCATGAATATGCTTTGATACAGCACTCTGCGAACAGCCAGCCCTTTCAGCAATGTCCTTCTGTGGCTTACTCTCCCCGTGGAGGGTGTCAATGAGTGTCTTCTGGACAACTGTCAAGTCAGTAGTCTACCCCATGATTGTGGTTGTGGGTACTGAAGGCTCAGGGAGTTTATTAGATGATTAGAGCTCTTCTCAGGTCGGCATTTCTGTATAGTAATTTTTTTATTCTAGTATTATGATATACTTTATTTTTGATTTCCATGAGCTGTAAGCCATAATCATCACGATTGAAACAAAAAGGCTTGAAATGTTTAACACCATGTGTATTGAATCTAGAATATATAGTGTTTTGATTTGAATTACAGAAAAAAATTGCAACCGGACCGGTTGTTTGAAGTCATTGTCTTGGTTAGAAATTTGTGTGTATATAGTGTTTATCCTGTGTATGAACATTAAGAGTGACGGTATTTATGATGTGCTACAGATCTTCCTAGTGATCGCATGAAACAACTGTTGATTCTGTTCAAATGAAACAGGTCCTTGAACTAATCTGAATTTTAACACTGTGATGGAAATTCAAGGGTCCATCCAATATAACCATGGTAGGCGATGCAGAGGCAAATCTCTAGTACACAATAGCAGTTTGTTTGTTTCAACTTTCAAGGACAGAGAAACGACAGCAACAAAGTAATCAGTGGAAAATCTCTGAGGTAGTTGGAGGTGCATTCAATACGTATACCAGAATGGAAGTGTTTGCATAGTCGGCTCGTGAAAACAACATTGTTTCTTATCCCTTTCTATCCTTGTAGTGTCATCCTCTTTCCTGTCATAAAACACGTTGATCTGTCCTTACCCCCACTCTGATGAATGGTTTACGTCAACACCAACACCTCACGTTCTTCCTCTCCCACATTTATGACACTATCAACACATCTGGACTTCCTCTTGTCTACACCGACTCTGTACTTTCCAATCAGCTCAGTACGTACTGTAACTAGAAATGTACATTGTAGAATTCACGAATACATCAGTTCAGTAAATTCCTCCAACTACACGCTTGAATCATGTTAGTAAAATAAGTAGACAGGAAAAAGCTTTTCCCATTGTGGACCTTGTTTTGACAGGGTGTCTAGTAGTCATGCTGAGCACACAGTTGGGATTAGGATGATGTTATTTGAGCCAGTTTTCAGTGGACTGCAGGAGAGTTAGAGCAGGATAGCCCATCACACTGCCGTTTTATTGTCCTTTCTTTATACCATTGTTTGTAATTATGCAAAGAACACATTCTTGTTTACAGCAATTTCCTGAGACCAAAGGGGTTAATTGTTTTGCTCAAAGACAGAACCACCGAGTTTTTCAGCTGGTCAGCTATGGGATTTAAACTAGCGACCTTTTTTTGCACCGAAAAAGCTCTTGGCCACTAAGCTACCCTGCCACCCCAAAATTAAGTGAATGCCTGGTCACTCCTACTGACTGATTTAAAGGTGCATAAAACTCCAACTCAAAGTTTGTTAGATATTTGCTAGTCCTGCATTATCAGTCTCTTCCCACTCTGACTAAAATAGTCTGGAGTCCTCTATTTTCAAAAGTGTGGCTACAAGCCTGTAAGCTAGAAGCATCAACAATCCTATGGCCACTGCGTTGAAAAAATCATGGCCCTTGCTTGTGGTCATAGACACGCCTTCCCAGCTACACGTCTCGGCATCAAATTACCACCATATTGTATATCTGTAAATTACATGGCCTGAACATTTCCATCCATTTTGGATTGTTGCGTAAAAGGACCAGATTTCTGTTTGTTGCCGTGGTCTGGGCTGGTGAAAGCTTTCTTTTGAATCAGTGTAATTTCTTTCCAGCTATTTTGCTTTTTTGAAATGAATTCCTCTACCAAACCTATGTGTTGTGCAAAAAATGTGACTGTGATTATCACCCTCCATGCACCCGTGCTCTGTCATTACCCTGCTATGCTGACTGCATGGCTTCAATTTAGTTGAGGGTAATGTCTGAGGTAATGTCTGAGGTAATGTCTTTATCAGTGGTTCCCTCTTACACGGCTCATTGGCAACGTTAATATATTCTACGGACATTCATTCAACTCTTACTTAATGCATACTATTCCAAGGCACTGAATTCTGTTGGCGCAAAGTTGACATATGCAATTGTTTTAAGCTGAATTTTGCATCGATCATTTTGTATTTTGATATGGAGTTGTAGGACCTATGTTGCTTTAACAAAAAATTATAGAAAATGACAATGAAAGTGCCTTTAGTGTTATTGTTATTTTTCAAAATATAAGTTCTGTTTAATTATTTACTGATATGCCTATTTTGTATCCAAAATATTGGAAAAAAGTATTCATTTTTATTTTATAATAATGTTTTTTTTACCCTCTTTGACCATTTTCCCGGTGCACTGTGCTTACCCTTACCATTCTAGATCTGTCTGTGGATGTCTTGGAGCAAAACCAAAATCAACTGCTTCCAGAGACTTTACTGAATATAGAACTTTTTTTTGCTACAACTGGTCATTGGTCATTTTAAGGAATTCATTTGTAAGTGCATCTGATTTCTCATATGTGGGTGTCTTACAAAAAATCTAAACATATTCACGTGTTCCAGAGACTCATGATTTGATTGGAGTTCCTAATGAGTTTGTTGCTCCAAGCATTTGGTCATGGCAGTCGTCCGTGACAACCACCACTGACTACTCAGCGTGAGGATGGACTGGCATGGATTAATGTCCTTTTAAGTGTTGAAATTAACTGGCAAGTTTTGCACCTAGGTTAGGGATTGTTTGGTCTATTTTAAACCTGTTAGCAAATTTGTCCTTTTTCCAAATTGTTGAGAATGCGGTTATAATTCTTTCCACTGGAACAATCTTTAGTTTCCCTGGTAACAGGGCTTTGTTGTGGTCTCCTTGCTCCTGGCTTTACTTTGATTGCTCTGTCTGACCAGGGCCCACAACATTCTGGTCAAAAGTAGTGCACTATGTAGGAGATAAGGTTCTGGCACAAGATACAGTGTTGTAAACCTGTAAACATACTGCATCTGACAGGGGTGTAAACCTGTAAAGATACTGTACCTGAGAGTGGTTTAATCCTGTAAAGATACTGTACTTTACAGTGGGGTAAACCTGTAAAGATACTGTACCTGACTGGGGTGAACCTGTAAAGATACTGTACCTGACAGTGGGGTCTTTATCGCTGGGTGCTGCGAACAATTTGTGAGCATTTATGTCCCCTTGGTTGAATACAAACTAGGGGGCATTGATTAAATAAGAGGATTGTCTGGGGTACCACAGGAGTGTACAGCCGTGGAGTTACTGATAGTTGACAAGCAACAAGAGCATAGACCCGCAAGCTGGCACACACACACACACATTGTCTCTCTGACACTTTTGTGTTTTAACACAATTGTCACTTTTGTATCTTATTTAGCCCCTTTACATGGGATATAGTAAGTGCAGGAAGTGACAAATCGAAATTAGACTAATGTTGATGAAAATATAAATGTTAGTAAGGCTTGCCTAAAAAAGGAACCGGAACACTGTTTGCCTAAAATTAGAAGTACCGGAACGCCGTTCCGGCCCAAGTCAATCACTGATCTAAATCACATTCTGTTGGAGATAAGTATGGAGGCATTTGAGGATAGGGAAAAGGGAAATGGAAGGGTGAGAGAGACCAAAACTGTCTCTCTAGACGCCTTGGGTAGGGCCTGTTCACTTATGTGTCTACTAGTGTTTGTCATGAGGAATGAGAAAGGGAGGAATACTTTGCTGTTTAATCACGCTTGTGCACTCTATCTTGCTGGATCTATTGATCCACCCTGTCTCTGATCAACCTGACAGCGAGAACTAGGCATTACAACGCTCAGTGACTAGTCACCTTAGATTATCCGAATGTTGAGGAGATTTTGCAAGAGATCTCTATAACCTCAATGTTATTTCCCAGAATGTTGGGATTCTGTAGTTTTCTGTTTGTTGATTGCTTTAAATATCTTTCACGCAGAGAATGAATAACAGACATTTCTTTAAAGTAATCCAATTAGCACCTCTTAATGAAATAGTTGTTCCAGTTTAATTAGTTTAGCTGTTTTTAGCCCGATAGTCCCATAAACTAGAGTGTTGCCAGCAGTGCTGTATTAGGCTAAAATCATGCCACCATGTGTTAGAGTAAAACCAAGGTCATAGAGATGACATGAGGTGCAATGGTTGACAGGTCCAAAGTGGTAATGTAGTTGACATGTCCAGGGGGGTTATATAGATGACATTTATAGTGAGATGACACAGTTGACATATCCTGGGGGTTTATATCAATGAGATTTATAGTGAGGCGACAGTTGACATGTCCAGGGGGTTATATCAATGACATTTATAGTGAGGTGACACAGTTGACATGTCCAGGGGGGTTATATAGATTCCATTTATAATGAGGTGACACAGTTGACATGTCCAGGGGGGTTATATCAATGACAATTACAGTGAGGTGACACAGTTGACATGTTCAGGGGGGTTATATCAATGACATTTACAGTGAGGTGACACAGTTGACATGTCCAGGGGGGTTATATAGATGACAATTATAGCGAGGTGACACAGTTGACATCTGGGGGGTTATATAGATGACAAATTATAGTGAGGTGACTCAGTTGACATGTCCACACAGGTCAACCTGTTATTAATCTTCCATATTACTATTTGTTTTTCTTTAATATCCTTAAAGACATATTCTTTTTTTGATAAAGGCCAAGAGATAACGGAGGTGACAAGTGCAGAAAAGTATATTTTAAATGTGACTGAGCAGCGTCCCCCCCGCCACACTTCTAATGGCATAATAACTAAAGTCGTCCAGGAGGTCATGCATAACTGTGAACCAGCTGCCCTGAATCCCAAAAGGAGCATTGACAGATGCTTAGTGGAGTCTGTGTGAGAATAATCTCACCTTCATTTTTTGCAGCTTTTTTGCCATTGCAGTATTAAGCTACGTTTAGACAAGAAGCCCAACTCTGACTGTTGTTTATCTATGTTTTTTAGTTTAGCCGTTTATCAGATATTCTTATCCAGAGTGATTTACAGTTAATGCAATAATCCTAAGATTGCTAAATGGGAGCACCACACAACTCAGTAATACACTGCTCAAAAAAATTAAGGGAACACCTGAATCACACATCGGGTCTCGATAAACTAAGTATATTAAAGATCAAAATCTTTACTGTACATTGTATAATTCGTTGAGAACAAAATGACATAACAATTGTCAGTGGAAACCTAAATCACCAACCAATTGAGGGCTGGATTGAAACTCACACCAAAAATCAAAATAAACAGTTGAAACCACAGGCTGTTCCAACTTGTGTGAATTTCATCATGCCAAATCATAATGTGACTCAGTAGTGTGTATGGCCCCCAGGTGCCTGTATGCACTCCTGACAATGTCTGGGCATGCATCTCATGAAATGGAGGATGGTGTCCTGGGGGATCTCCTCCCAGACATGGATCAGGGCTTCAGTGAGCTCCTGGACAGTCTATGGTGCTACTTGGCGGCGTCCAATGCACCGATACATAATGTCCCATAGGTTCTCAATTGGATTCAGGTCTGGGGAACGTGTGGGCCAGTCAATGGCATCAATGCCTTCGCCATCCAGGAACTGCCTTCACACTCTGGCCACAGGAGGCTGGGCATTGTCCTGCACCAGGAGGAACCCAGGGCCCACTGCACCAGCATAAGGTCTGACGATGGGTCTGAGGATTTCATCCCGGTACATAACAGCAGTCAGGGTACTGTTGGCTAGCATGTGGAGGACAGTGAGACCCTTCCAAGGATATGCCTCCTTAGACCATCACTGACCTACCACCAAACCGGTTATGCTGGATGATGTTGCAGGCAGCAATAACGTTCACCATGGCGTCTTCAGACTCTTTCATGTCTGTCACGGGTGCTCAGTGTGAATCTGCTCTCGTTTATGAAGAGAACGGGGTGCCAATTTTGGACCTGCCAATTCTGGTGTTCGAATGCCAATCGAGCTGCACGGTGCTGGGCTGTGAGCACAGGTCCCATTAGAGGACATCAGGCCTTCATGCCACCCTCATGGAGTCTGTTTCTAACAGTTTGGTCAGAAACATGCACACCAGTAGCCCGCTGGAGGTCATTTTGTAGGGCTCTGGCAGTGCTCCTCCTGTTCTTCCTCACACAAAGTAGCAGATACCGGTCCTGCTGCTGGGTTGTTGCCCTTCCACGGCCCTGTCCAGCTCTTCTTGTGTAACAGCCCATCTCCTGGTATCTCCTCCATGCTCTTGAGACTGTACTGGGAGACACAGCAAACCTTCTTGCAATGGTACATATGGATTTGCCATCCTAGAGGAGCTGGACTACCTTTGCAACCTGAACGGGCTGCAGGTACTGCCTCATGCTACCAGTAGTGACAAAGAAACTAGCAAAATGCAAAACTAGAGAAGAATCAGCGAGGAAGGATAAGGAGAGAGCAATTTTCTGTGGCCACCACCTGCAAAACCATTCCTTTTTTGAGGGTTGTCTTGCTGTTGCCTCTCCAGTGCACCTGTTGTCACTTTCATTTGCACCCAGACAGGTGATATTGATTCACAATCACTTATGCTTCATTACTGGACAGATTGATATCCCTGAAGTTTAATTGACTTGGTGTTATACTGTGATGATTAAGTGTTCCCTTAATTTTTTTGAGCAGTGTAGTAAGGACATTTTACAAAATGAAGTACTATCTGAGTAAGCAATAAAACATGAAACAGAAACACAGAAAAAAGGTTTGTTATAAGCATTAGTTCACAAAAGTCATCAATGTTACTGGTGGGGATGGGGGGGGTAGTTTGCTTATTGTCGGTTAGGTTAATCGCAGTGTCGTCTGCAAACCAGCATTCTGAAATAGTTGTACCTTTTCTTCAGGTGTTGCAGCCATGTGATTTGCAAAGGGAATGTTATTCTCAATTGATCTGTTGTGGAGTTGGTGCAGTGATCTTGGCAATCTGCCTTTAATCTGGGCCATGATAAGCCTTTTGAAGCGCTTAATGAGTGCGACAGGCGATCTGTAAATTCATTTCTCAAGATGTCATGCTCATTGAGGATGTCTCCAAGGTTAGCTGGTGGATGATAGACAAAAACTATGTAACGCTTGAATGGACAAATTACATTGAAAGCATGGAACTCAAAAGAGGACATGGACAGGTAATCGGCAGGCAAGAAAGAAAATCTCCACCATGGAACAATTAGCTGTTCTTTGCCAACAGCACCACAAGGACCAGAAACTCTGTGAGACATATATTATATAGTAAACCAGGTAATCCAGGTCTATGCCGCAGTCAGTCACTGTATGAGCAGTCAGCAGTTCACAAATCAAGTGGCCTCCTGGGAAGACTGGACTTAGTTGATGCACCTAGCAAGCAAAAAAAAGGCTGCACTAAACAACAATTGATTAAGACAAAAGTGTGGCTCTGAATATATCTGATGTAATTGTTAAAACAACAATTTGCGAGAAAAAAAAAGTTAAATCGAGGCTATCACCACTCTCTGCCCAGCATAACCTCTGATTTTGGATGACTGAATACACTTCTGCTTGAATTAACGTGTTGTGTTAAGTGTATCACCACACTTTTTCAGCCAAGACAAGTTGTGTAGCAATTCTGATACAACTTACCTAAATAACGGTTTTATAAATAATAAAATGCATCCAAATTACTATGACTAAAGTATGCATATTCAGCATTTACTTGTTGTTAGTTGAGTACATATTGGTTTCACAATTTAAGAATGATTATCATTATGTATACTGCCTGGACTTCAAGGCGACTAATGTTTTGGAATCTCTGTTATGTGCTTATGTGATTAAGCGGATTAGAAACTTCAGATATCCATTATTGATATATCAAGAGGAACCTATGAACCTATGAAGGTACTATGCAACCAAAGCTTTCAAAAAGTATTTTGCACAGTAACTTTGAAAGTGAGCAAGTTAATGGATTAAAGAGACTTAAATCAGAGCTAATTTTTGAGCCTCAGAGTGAAAAGTTAAAGTAGAAAATGGATCAAGCGTTAACGGGTGTCCTGTATTTTCAAAGATAACTTTATTTTTTTTTAAATGGCAATAATGGAGGCTCTAGTTTCTGAATGGAAAAAAACACTGCATAATGAAAAAAGATTAATTACTGAGCATATATATATATTTTTTTTTTACCCTTTTTTCACCAGGTAGGTTCACTGTGAAAACGTTCTCATTTACAACAACAATTTGGGAGCGATTAGGGTTACCTCCTTTACTTAGGGACAAAACGACACACTTGCCTTGTTGGGATTCAATCTAGAAACCTTTATGGCATTGATCAGATGCTCTGTCCACTAGGCTACATACTGCCATTATAAGTGTCTGGCAGTGCAGAAAAACAACATCTCTAGAGAGTTATAGCTAGTTGTGCTTGTTGCAGTTCATCTGTCAAGTAAAAAACTAGTAGTTGCATCTGTTCTGGAACACAATACCAGCCTAACTCTAAAGGGTTATTGCTCTAATAATGAAAAAGAGTGCCATCTGGTGGTGGAGGTCTTGAAAAGAGTGATGGTTTAGATATAACTGCAGCAACTTTCCCATTGTTAGGGTTAGAGGATTTAACTGACCAGCAGGAGACCCAGGTACAGAACACCCCGTTATTAACACACAACAAATGCATAACAAACAGTAAGAAGAGGGGAGTATTGGAAGTCAACATTGCTGTATGTGTAGTGTTCATACTGCTTTGATGTACATGAATGCACTACCGTCAGGCTGTTGTCTGATAAGGCAGTGGTCCGTGAGGTGAGAGATCCCCAGGTTAGTCCTCTTGTTGGTGTGGTTAGGTGGTTATTCAACTTGCTGTATCCTGGGGCGGCACTGAAAGACTGAGGTACAGATAGTGGTGGTCTGTTTCCCCACCAGGCGGGGTCTGTGATTGGCTGGTCAGATCAGCTGTCTCTGTTACTTGGCAACCTGGTCCACATATACCTGCGAAGGGCCTTCTGCCAGTGTATAACTGAGTCTGAATCAGAATGTGCTTTATTTGTTAAGTATGTTTACACACCCAGAATTTTACTTCAGTTGCTGCTGTAGTAGACAACATACTGACACAAATCAGTTTACATACAATGATTGGTGGGCATATAAGATAATGGGATGTGAGAGGTGAGTCTATCCAATACATGATTATGTACTGTTAACAGCTGGGTAAAATAAGAGCATCTTAGTTGTCTTGATGTGGTGAGTATGGTCTGGAGAGAGGATGAAGAGTTTTTGTCCAAAGTTTATGACTCTGTGTCTGAGGGAGGATTTGAGAAATAAAAATAAAGGGTTTAGAACAATGGAGGAACACTGAATAATTTAAACAGTATCGGCATACTTTCAGCCTTGTGGCATCAATGCATCTAAAGGCAACATAATGTGCATTTGATATTAGATTGTAATGAAAATTAAATGTGGTTACTTTATTTTGACTTCTAGGGAACTCATGCCACTGTACTGCATAGTGATTACATGCCCATCTCTGATATCCAAGACACACTGAATATGCACATGATTGAAGTTAAAGGTAGCCTAAATGTGCATTGTTTAATATTATTTAAAGTGCAATAATGAAAATAAGACTAAAACATACCTTTAGTGACTTTTTAGATATTTCATTTTTTCTATGAAATTCATCTTTAGACAACTTCCAATCACGCGCATATTCAGAAGGTGTTGTCCAACTAGAGTAACTAGAGGCTGTTGTCCAGAGGTTTGATAAACTCATTAAAAGTCACACTAAGTAAGACTCAAAAACGATATGCTCAAAAAAGGTTTAATTAGATCATTTTCAGAAAAATACCCACTAGTGAAAAATAGATAAATTGGAATGACTAGGTAAATGCAGATACACCTTTACCTGGTTACAGCATAGACACATTCTTGCCCTGGTCCAGAAGTGCTTAGTCAGCTCTTATCATGAAGGGATTATTATGTGTCTGTCATTAAAACAGGAATTGTGGCTAATAATCAGAAAACCCAAAGAATCACTCATTTATTCTTTACTCTTTTCATTAGAAGATGTACTTTGATTTGGATTAAATACAGGCATGCTCACAACTCATTCTCAGACAATACATGTATGTATATTTTTTTTATTTCTAATTCATCCGTCAATACCTTCCCCCAGAGACACAAGACTCACTAGGCTGTGGTTTCTCAGTGCCTCTTGTTAAACTGATGATGAAGTATCTGCCCATGGCGGGCCTTCTCACTGTGACCTTTAACTTCTCTGATCTGCTTCATTGTCAGTCAGGTGAGGGACATTGCGGTGTAGTCACTTGCCTCGGTACTTTGTCGCTCGTCTGCTCACCAGACAGCCGTAACACTGTCAAACACTGGCCTCTGTCAGCGCAAGCTAATTGGTTGGAGTGTAGATGTGTTACACCGGGAGAGGGAGGGGTGACTGCCGCTTTGTTCACTGTGTGACTCCATTGCACGCGTCTGTAGGGTTGGAATACTGTTAACTGCCTGATTTATTGTTCCCTAGGCTTTTTGAAGGTTTTTCAAAAGCCTTAGGGAAGTGGTGGATTTCACTGTGCCCGAGGCCATTTAAGAGCCCTGCCTTGTAGGGCTCTTAAATGGCCTCAACAAAATTGAAATTCATTGAAGAAAATCTGAATATTTATTGGAATTGCAGTGTTCTTTCTGAAAATGAATGGAGCTAAAACAGAATAGAGCCGAAATGTGCTCACTCCACTGTTTCTAGATATTAAATGATGTGTTTACCAAGGTATCTTTGTCTTGTTTCAGATGCCGCTCATACGAGGACTGCTGTGGGACCCGCTGCTGCGTGCGAGCCCTCTCCATCCAGCGACTATGGTACTTCTGGTGAGTCGTGCTGTCCTGCCACGAGATCCCACCGCCAGGAATTCCATACTGGCTATATTTTAAAAAGGTCAAAATATAACAGATCCTTACGCTTGCTCGTTTTTCCTGTTTCTAACACATCAACTTTGAGGACAGAATTTTCACTTGCTGCCTAATATATCCCACCCACCGACAGGTGCCACGATAATGAGATTATCAGTGTTATTCACTTCACCTGTCAGTGGTCATAATGTTATGGCTGATCGGTGCACATAGCGTTTTCTGCGTATGTCCTGGTGTCCCAGAGGACGTAACACCTGCCTGCTACATAGGGAGCCCAGGGCTGAGAATAACGCCACTGCATATATCTCCCCCACCTGTACACCTTGGTAGATCCCATTCACTGTAACAGCATGGAAAGTCCGTCGGTGCAGGCTCTTTAGCCAGGCTTGTGGTAAAGGAATTACTGTAGAGGTCATACCTCTTGCCTGTCATTTCTACCATGCAGCTGTTTTTAGCTGGGAGTTGTACCTCCAATGTTATCGAATGGCAGATGGATTCAGTCTCAGAGATGTGAATTCGACCCTAGTGCTAAGAGAGAATATTGGTACCCCTGCTTTAATGGAGGCAGATCATTTCAGAGAGGAAGAGATGCTGGTCTGCCACATAGGCCTACTCTGTCTCTGTATGCTCTATCTTTACCGTCTGCTTCACCCACTGGCTGTATGTTAAACATTTATTCTTTGTATAACTCCTTTTTCAGTGTCAGCACATTTAAGTTGCTTTTGTATGTGACCTATTTGCCAATCCATGCTACAGATATATTTTTTTTTACATGTAAGCTCCTGTAGCACAGATTTTTTCCAGAATAGACTTAGTAGTTGATATAGGCTGGGATTACGTGCACATAGTTTTAAGTATGAATGACAAGGATATCCTACGCTGGTAACTCTTAGTTTAGGACAAGGTAGCATTCCAATTTACTGGTTTTTGGTTGATTCATTTCAGTAATTTAAATTTCCAGAATAGACTTAGTAGTTGATATAGGCTGGGATTAAGTTTGTTGGTTTATACATTTTGACATTCTCTCTACTGCAGAAGCTGGAGGTTTGGATCAGACCGGTTCAAACGGTTCTCCCTGTTGCATGTGTGAGTCCTTTGGATGGGACCTCAACAGAGTTGTTTAGATCAGTTCTCCCTGTTGCAGGTGTGAGTCCTTTGGATGGGACCTCAACAGAGTTGTTTAGATCAGTTCTCCCTGTTGCAGGTGTGAGTCCTTTGGATGGGACCTCAACAGAGTTGTTTAGATCAGTTCTCCCTGTTGCAGGTGTGAGTCCTTAGGATGTGGGACCTCAAAAGAGTTGAAGTCAGTCTTTGCCTGCATCAGGAGTCATTGTCTAGAACTAATTACAAACCAAATGTGATGATGTACTCTGCCCCCCATGTCTCAATGATTTGCCATGCTTTTGGAATATACATGGAGCTATGGCCACCAACAGGCATCTGGCACTCCTGGATCCCAGTTTTTGGGAGTGATGTCCATTTTGTGCCAAGTCTGAAACACTTGCTCATCTGCTTTTACAATGTTTAAGCTGGTAACCACCTTGTTTTCCATTATGGGGGAGTTTTTCTCTCCCCAGCTATTAATATTTGAAGCAAAATTTCGTTTTAGGGGGACTGGCAACCAAAGTAGTTACTTGGAAGACACAGACGAAATACATTAAGCCAGGAGTCTGGATGCGGTGGGCATGTTTGAGAGCATGCTGGAAGCCAGACTGAGGATTGATTATGCCTATTACAAACTGTTGGGAAACCTGAGGCTATTCATCAGCACAGGGCCTTCAGGGGGCATTGTGCTCAGTTAGGGAGATTTGGATTCCTGCATTACATGAATTGCATTACACACCTGTTTCAAAAGGATAAAGTGTTTGTAATAACGTGCACATAGTTTTAAGTATGAATGACAAGGATATCCTATGCTGGTAACTCTTAGTTTAGGACAAGGTAGCATTCCAATTTACTGGTTTTTGGTTGATTAATTTCAGTGATTTAAATTGTTCCTTTTGTATTCTCATGATTAGGTTGGGTCTAATTGCATTACCCTCCTGGGGTTCTATGCGGTTGGTCTGTGTTTGTGAACAGAGAACCGATAGTACTGTAGCTGACTGAGGATTATGTTCTCCAGGTTAACCTCTCTGTAGACAAGGGCTTTGACGTGAAAGGTTTAGGATCTAGAATTGTAATCGGATCCCCATTAGGTACCTCCAAATGGAGCCGCTACTTTTCCTGGGCTCCACACAGAACATATAAAACTACAAACATTAACATACAAATATGGTAAGACATTTAACATGAGAGCACAACACAAAGAATACAGATGGTACAACTGTCCATTAAATTCCAATTAGACTAAACCTTGAAATAACGGGTTTAAATAGTTCCAATAGGGAGAAACCCCACACAGAAGCCATCAATCGCTTTTATTTAGGTGGCATTTGGACATTTTGCGCAGCACCATTATTTTAGTCTTACTGAGATTCAAAATAAAGGCCGAATTCCAACACAATGTACAGTAGATCTAGGTACTCCTCTTGGCTTTCCTCCAAACAGTAGACATTGTATTTCCAAGTCCAGTATTATGTGGTCTTCCACCCCCTAGCCTCTTAAACTAGGCCTAGAATGGCCAGACAAGATTGGAGGTGTAACCTTGTGAGACTAACCACCCCCCCAATCAAGCTATTTCTTCCTTGAAATTAACAAAGCATGAGAACTTTTGTTTTGGTTAGTCTATTTATTAATTAGGGTGTGTATACAGTGGGGCAAAAAAGTATTTAGTCAGCCACCAATTGTGCAAGTTCTCCCACTTAAAAAGATGAGAGAGGCCTGTAATTTTCATCATAGGTACACAAAAAAAGATCCAGAAAATCACATTGTAAGATTTTTAATGAATTTATTGGTAAATTCCTCGGTAAAATAAGTATTTGGTCACCTACAAACAAGCAAGATTTCTGGCTCTCACAGACCTGTAACTTCTTCTTTAAGAGGCTCCTCTGTCCTCCACTTGTTACCTGTATTAATGGCACCTTTTTGAACTTGTTATCAATATAAAAGACACCTGTCCACAACCTCAAACAGTCACACTCCAAACTCCACTATGGCCAAGACCAAAGAGCTGTCAAAGGACACCAGAAACAAAATTGTAGACCTGCACCAGGCTGGGAAGACTGAATCTGCAATAGGTAAGCAGCTTGGTGTGATGAAATCAACTGTGGGAGCAATTATAAGAAAATGGAAGACATACAAGACCACTGATAATCTCCCTCGATCCGGGGCTCCACGCAAGATCTCACCCCGTGGGGTGAAAATGATCACAAGAGCGGTGAGCAAAAATCCCAGAACCACACGGGGGGACCTAGTGAATGACCTGGAGAGAGCTGGGACCAAAGTAACAAAGGCTACCATCAGTAACACACTACGCCGCCAGGGACTCAAATCCTGCAGTGCCAGACGTGTCCCCCTGCTTAAGCCAGTACATGTCCAGGCCTGTCTGAGGTTTGCTAGAGAGCATTTGGATGATCCAGAAGAGGATTGGGAGAATGTCATATGGTCAGATGAAACCAAAATAGA
>JACXGI010003534.1:46476-61916 GCA_016801175.1 Esox masquinongy | reverse complement strand
TGCCGGTGGAATCGAGCTGTCGAGGTCAGGGGTTCCGTAGAAGGCCTCAGCGTTGTCATCCCAGGCGTCACACAACCAGTCCTCAGCCTTGGGTTCTTCAATATCCGCTTGGTTGTAATCTTGAGACATGTTTCGTAAATTCTTCCGACTACTTGATAGTCACAGGCGGTATGTCTGTTTTTATGCTGTGTTGAGGACGGTGTTAGCTTAAGGCGGGGCTTCAGGGTCTTACGTCAGTCGAACAGTCCGCAGTCGCAGTCACATTCTAACCCACTGACATTTTCCGGAAATAGTCCCAATCTAACAGAGTCATACTGCTTCATTCCCTCGACAACTTTAAACAGTACATCTACCGTATTATGGGTGCCCTGTTTTGGCCCCAAATAAATCACTTTTCGAAAGGTGTTCCATAAACTGGCGTTAAAAACCACTTGATCAGTCACACCAGCCTTAAACTCTTGGCCTTCGGGTAATTCATAAAATGCAACCTCCGGTATCTCTGGGTTGAAAATGTATCCACCGAACCGACCGTTGTCCAACTTCCATTCCCGTGCCAACATATCCTGGTGCGGATGATGAATTCGGGTTAAACTCTGCATCGGTTTCTTCGGTGCTGCTAAGTTGCGTCTCTGCTGACCATTTGTAATCTCTTGCCAACTCGCTGAGCAGCGGTTAAGTTGTTAGCTTTCAACGATGTTTCACCCAAAACATTGATCGCCGCACAATCCGCCATGTTTTGTATTGTGTTGGTAAGTTTACTCAGACAGTACTGAATGACCATCACAGGGGTCTGTGTGGTTTAAATACACAGACCACGCCAATCAACCCATAAAACATGAAAGGTTAACACCCACCGGTTGTATGACATCTGTTGCACCAATTGTCGGAACATAAAATACCGGGGGGTTATAGCATTGCTGGACCCTGGCACCCTTTTGTTGAACACCAAACATCTTGCCGCTGACACAACACTTATTTATTGCCTGGGAATTTAGCATTCCGGAACCCTAAGACCCGTTTGTTAAACATCAAACATAACCCACCTGTTATAACACTCGTCCGGGGTGCTTATCAGTTGTTGTAAAACATCAAACATGGACACATCAATGCAATCATAAATCACAAAGTCACCGGACATGCATACGTCATTGCGGAAATCCCGCCCTAACACACGTCATACAGGAAGTCCATACGTCATACCAGAAGTCCCGCCCAGCAAACCGGATGTACCGCCCACCTGTCACATCAATCTGGAAGCCTCGCCCACTAGGGTCAGAAATCACCATTCTGACACAATATACCCTACATTTACTACTTAGGTTGTGTTCAGTGAGGAAAGCACCTTTCGAATCAGGGAGGTACTGCAGGAAGTTATCCAATAGGAATGGAATGTTAATTTCTGTTGCAAAATGTTTTGCTAACAGTGAGTTTTACTAAACACCATCCTGGATGAATGGAAAACTACTACAGAAATGGGTACAACCTGTGTACTTTATTTAGCTGGTGAACCTGGAAAATGAAATCAGGCCCTACCTGAGCAAGTGGTACGAAGAGTCTGTGATGCACATCCACAGAGTGGTACAGATGGCCCAGGGGAGTATCTGCTTCTTGCTACATGCTGTGAGTCACCTTTGACCCTTAATTCTCCCATCATTCTTTGATTACATTTACTTCCCCTTCATGTGTGATCATGTATTTTGTTTGCCTGTCCATTTTTCCACTCACTAAACTGGCTCTACTTCCTGGTGCCTGGCCTCTGTCCATGTAGCTGGTCACATGATAAAGCTTTCATCTGTGCTTGCTGACTAGTAGACATCTTGAAACAAATTCACAAACAAATTACAAAACAAAGGAATTGAAAAAATACAAATGCAAAATTGGGTGTATTCACCAAACTAGACAGACCTGCCTTGGCCCAAACCAGCACATTTATTTTTTTACATTATTTATTCAGAGAAATGGAAGGTATCCTCTGGACCACAGTTTAAAAAGATGTTTCCAGTATTTTAGCTAATCAATCAAATTGCAATTTACAATTTCAAAGCCACAACTTGGAACAGTATGTATGTATGTATAATGTTATTGTCATTGTTTTGAAGGCTTTGAGTCACAAACACGTGGAGGTCACCAATGCAGACGACAGGACCAAGGCAGATGTTGCTAGGTGAGTTACCTGAAAGAGACACTGACCCTTAAAAATAACATTGCCCTTTGAAAATGGAGTAATTAGCTTTAGTATAATTCAGTCAAATATACTCTAGTATCAAAATGTACTACACAGTTCAAAACAGTTTTATTTTCTGGGCACGAAGTTGGATATTTTCGGAGGATTGGATTTTTATTTTGACCATGTCCAATTTTATCTGGGGGATAAACATCTGTAACTAGAAATCTGAAATTCTTGTGGTTGAAGCGTATCGGTAGATAGTTTGTGACTCTGAGTGATGTGTCTGTAGGTTCATTAGGGCAGCCAGTCTGCAGGGCCTGGTCCAGGAGGACATGTGTAAGGCCATCTCACAGGAGGCTCTCACTGACCTGATCGTAGACTGCTCCACCAGCCCTCCCATGCTCTCCAACACAGGTCTGTCTCATGACTTATACTAAGTATGTATGTACACACAAAGACACACACACACCTTTGCGTACTTTAAACAGACAGAATCACACATCCAGTTTTCATTGATATTCAAACTGTGGTATATGACTAACTATGACATCGCATCACTTTGTACTGCTCTAATTACCTTGGTAACTGGTTTATAAAAGCAATAAGGCATCTCTGAGGTTTGTGGTATATTGCCAATATGCCACGGCTGAGTGCTGTGTTGAGGAACTCAGATGCGTCATGCCTAAGAACAGCTCTTAGCCGTGGTATATTGTCCATATATCACACCCCTTTGTACATTATTGATTAAATATACCACAACTTTTAGCCAAATCGGCATTCAGTCTTTGGGTCCATGAAAGCGCTATATAAATATAATGTATTATTATTATTATTCAGAGTTGAACCACCTGGTTCATAACGTTTTTAGTCACTGACCATTCACCGCGGCTAACCATTCTTATTTCATCCCATCTTTTTTCCACAGTCAGTAATCGTTTTTGTGACGACTGGATCCAGGCATTCCTGAACGCCGCAGAGCGCTGTAACCCTTTCCTGCTCAGACAGATACTGGAGAACTTCAAACTCAAGGTGGGCAAACACACGTTACACAGACAAGATGACTTTCAGACTGAATACATTTGTCCGGGCCATATATGTTGAGTGTAATGGCTTACTGTTGTCTCATCCATGCTCCCCCTCTCTTTCCAGGCAATCCAGGACATGAACAGTCTAAAGCGGTTTATCCGGCAGGCTGAGTCCAGTCACTATGCTCTGTTCCGCTGCTGCCAGTTTCTGCAGAGCTGTGGAAATGGGGACGTGCTGCTTCAGAACGCCCGTGCCGAACACAGAGACATGCCCGAGGCTTGCAGCATCATTCATGTGCTAGACGAGTTCCTTGGCGAGCAGCGGGCCCAGGGATGAGTGTAGTGATGGGTGCATGGGGATGAGAGCCATCAGGATGACAGTAGTTCAACACTAATTGACAATGACACCTCCCAGGAGACAAGAGTTCCATACTAACCATATAGGAGGTATCCTTGATTTACCCTGAGTGTTGCACTTTTGGGAACATTTCATTTGTTAAACCAACTAAAATGCGACAAGCAACCTAACGGTCAGAGCATTGAGGCAGTTAACAAAAGGATCATGTTTTGAATCTGACAAATCTGTCTGTTTCCTTGAGCAATGCACTTTGATCAATCGCAGCAAATACTGCAAGTTAACTCAATTACATTTTGTAATCATTTGA
Source organism: Esox masquinongy (assembly GCA_016801175.1). NCBI lineage: Eukaryota > Metazoa > Chordata > Actinopteri > Esociformes > Esocidae > Esox > Esox masquinongy. Next base: position 58,059 of record JACXGI010003534.1, on the reverse strand, counting down.
CAGCTCTAAATTTATAATTAAATAAAGCTTTCAATCAATTGAGAGTAATTGAGCCAGGTCTCCTCACACTGGAACCTTGCTAAGTCATTGTGCAGTTATTTGTGGCACTTTTACTTAAAGGAGTAATCCACCCAAAACCACACATTCCTATGATCAGCATTGGTAAATAATGAAAATATATGACAACAATATGTGTTGTGACAATTTTCTGCATTTCATACTTATAAGTTAACTAAAAACCCATAATTCAATGCTTTCTGTAGACAGGCTAGCTAAGTTATGGTTTTACCACAGTGACTTAGCAGTAGAAAACATCTACACAATGTTACCAAAGTCAGTATCAGCATGTGAATTAGTTATATAGTTAGGAAACTGCTTAAACAAACTGCAATATCAATTACGGATTTGAAAAAGTTAAATTTTCTACTCTGTAAAAATTAGCATGATCTGATGTTTATCAGGTTGCTGTGCAATGTGATTCATTCTGAAAGCAGGGAGACAATGAGGAAGTGAAACTGCTTTGAAAGTATATTATTCTGACAGTGATTGTACTGTCAGGAAATAAAGTTTCAGGAAAGTAAACTTTGTCATGACGAATTTGAAAAGTATGCCCTTACCAGCTACTGACTGATTTGGCACTCTGGAGTCCAGATAAATGTTTTAAGTGTTATGAATCGCATACTTTTTTGTCACTTAGGAGTTTCAGGTTTTGTTTCTGCTGGTGGATTAGCCCAATTATTGTTGAAGTTGTCACAGTCTTCCTTTTGTAGTGTGATAGAATAGCACTTTCTGGGGCGGTCAGACCAAGTATGATGCACCTGAATCCGAATTAACAAAAAAGTTGTTTTGAAACCACTGTTTTGTTTGTGTTTCTATTTGTTAATACCATGTTTCATCAAAACTATGAATCTCAATGTCAAAATAATTTTTTCACTTGCCTTTAAGTAAAACTATTTCTTACAACCGCATTTCCATGCCAGCAACACATTTAAAAAATGCTGGGACAGGGGACACAAAAGACTGGAAAAGTTGTGTAATGCTAAAAAAAAAAACCTGGTGGAACATCTCACAACTAATTAGGTTAATTGGTAACATGTCAGTAACATGACTGGGTATATAAAGAGCATCCCAGAGAGGATGTCTTTCAGAAGTAAAGATCGGGAGGGGTTCAGACTGCACAGGCAAATAGTGCAACAATTTAAGAATGTTTCTCAACTTAAATTGCAAAGTGTTTGGGGATTTCATCATCTACAGTACATAATATCATTAAAAGATTCAGAGAATCCGGAGAAATCTCTGTACACAAGGGACAAGGTCGAAAACCAATATTGGATGGCCGTGATCTTCGGGCCCTCACGGGGCACTGCATTAAAAACAGACACAATTCTTTAGTGGACATCGCTGCATGGGCTCAGGAACACTGAAAACCGTTGCCTGTGAACACAGTACATAGCTAGCTGCATCCACAAATGCAAGTTAAAATTCTCTCATGCAAAGAAGAAACCAGATATAAACAAGATACAGAAACGCTGCTGCCTTCTAAGAGCCCGAGTTCATTTGAGATGGAAAGAGGCGAAGGGGAAAACTGTCCTGTGGTTTGACAAATCAAAATTTGAAATCATTTTTGTGAATCATGGACACCGCATCCTCCAGACTAGAGGGACCATGCAGCTTCTTGTCAGCGCACAGTTCAAAAGCCAGCGTCCGTGATGGTATGGGGGTGCATTAGTGCACATGGCATGGGTGACCTGCACATCTGTGAAGGCACCACTAATGCTGAACAATATATATACAGCTTTTGGATCAAGATAAGCTGCCATCTAGACATCTTTTTCAGGACTATTTTATTTCAGCAAGACAATGCCAAACTGCATTCTGCATGTATTACAATAGCATGTCTCCGTCTGGGTGCTAAACTGGTCTGCCTACAGTCCAGACCTGTCACTTATTGAAAACGAAAAAGCAGTTGAAATCTTATAGCAAGCAAGAATGGGAATACATTTCACTTTAAAAACTACAGCAATTGGTCTCCTCAGTTCCTAACCATTTAGAGAGCATTGTTAAAAGAAGTGATGTGACACAGTGGTAAACTTGCCCCTGTCCCAAATTTTTTGAAACGTGTTGCTGGCATCAAATTTCAAAATGGGCATGTATTTTTCCAAAAACTATAACATTTCAATTAATATGTTGTCTTTGTATTATTGTAATTAAATATAGGGATTAAATGATTTGCACATTATTGGATTCTGGTTTTCTTTGCATTTTATGCAGTGTCCCAACTTTCTTGGAAACAGGGTTGTATAATTTATTGTTTCCCCTGATTTTTCCCCCATGCTCAATTTTGTGATGTACGGTTGTATCTGTAAACATCATCCGCACCAAGTTATTCTGCTTTTCTCCACACTATGTTAGGAAGTCAGGTCAGCCGGTTTGAGGACACGCTCATTAGACTGACCCTTTCTGCCAGCAACAGGCGTGAACCTAGACTGTGTTGGACAGCCAAATATTGTATTTCTGACTAAGTTACAGTATTGAGGGTTGCTTGCTCGCCTTTCTTCTGCATGTCAATGTGCTACTTACCTACAGTAAAAACTGTTTTTTCTGCAAAGTGGAAAAATTCACAAATTAATTGATTTTCCTGGTAATCGAATAAAGTAATGCACTCCTGCTTTTTGCTGTTGCTGACTTCTGTCTTATCTAAAGATATTCAATAATGTATTTAATCCTTACATTTCTTATCACTTTAACATTACATTAGTTTGTGGCAATTGTTGATGTAGTTCATTCTTACAAGATAATATGTCCACAACTCTTCAACAGCCCTATCTCAAAGAACATATATGTTTGAATCAAAGTAACCTATATTAGTTATTCTGCATATAAGGCAGCTAGTTTGTTTTATTTTCCTATCAATATTTTCATCTGTAAACATATGTAATGTAAAAATGAAGCAATATTGTCTGTGAATGTGTGTCCTCTGAACTGTGAACCAAGTGATATGTCTGTCAGTGTGTATTCCTAAACTAATGTTGTAGTGGATCATGCTGTGACTGAACATAGAACCATAAACTGTGCATTTAAATACACATTTCATCTTTATTAGTGTTTTAGATTATATTGATAAATGGTTTGTCTTGTTTAAAAGGAAATTAAATCTGAATGGGCTGATGGATGTGGTCTGATGTCTGAAAAGAAAAAAAGTTGATAATTTTCCATTGTATTAAGTTTACAGTGGATTTTAAGCAATCAAATTAGTTATTTTTCTCCATGAAATGTGTTCCGGTGTAGCTCAGTTGGTAAAGTGTGGGTCTTGCAACGGATGAGAGCATTAGCTAATATGTAATGTTAACATAAACATATGTATCTAACAGAATAAATCATGTTTTACAGAACCATTTTAATGAGGAAAATGTCCAATTATTTTACAGTAGGGTCTTAGACTACCATAGAGTATACTAGTCCACCATAGAGTATACAATAGTTCCATATTAAACCCCCCAGACTGACGACCAGGTCCTGTGTTCAGAAGATTGCTGACTAATTATGGATAATTTATTCTATGTGGAGACCTCAGGCATATAGGAGGTATGCTTGATTTGGGAACATTTCATTTGTTAAGCCAACTAAAATGCGACAAGTAACCTAACGGTCAGAGCATTGAGCCAGTTAACAAAAGGGTAATGTTTTGAATCTGACAAATCTGTTTCCTTGAGCAAATACTGCAAGTTAACTCAATTGCATTTTGTAATCATTTGACAGCTCTAAATTTATAATTAAATAAAGCAAATAAAGCTTTCAATCCATTGAGAGTAATTGAGCCAGGTCTCCTCACACTGGAACCACGCTACGTCATTGTGCAGTTATTTTTGGCACTTTTATTTAAAGGGGTAATCCACCCGAAACCACACATTCCTATGATCAGCATTGGTAAATAATGCAAATATATGACAACAATATGTGTTGTGACAATTTTCTAGTCATATACTATTATGTGATCCAGGAGATTACTGTCTTCCAGCCAGACTGGCCATCGTGTCATCCAGGAGACTACTTTCTTCCACCAGTATCTCACCAGGGTAAGACTCTGTAATGTGAGGGATAAAGAATGTCTGGTTTTATTTATACTGATCATCCCTTGAAAAAAAAATAGAAAATTGTCAGGAGGTTACGTTTCTGTTTTCATTGCTATGAAATAAGCAGCTAATGGAGAAATATGAAAAGTCCTACCAAGTGCGTGATCTGACATTTTCTTCAGTAAGGATCTCGGGACATCATAGATGCTCTCAGTCATCTCTCTATATTCTGAGATTAATACACAAAAATATACCCTAATTCATATGAATTTGCATAAAAGATGTGCATAGCAGAACCAGTCCTATAATGTTGCACGGTTAGAAACTGTCAAACCAATCAAGAAGTATCAACATGTGCCTGCTATAGTGATACCATGTGGTTTATATGTTTTTGCATATATTGAGTCATTACAGTATTTGCAACTTCTTCCAAAATGTAACAATATGAATTGACAGATTTGTATACATTTAGTGTATGTACAAAACCATTCCTATGTGAAAGTTAATCGGTCAATAACATGTTGTTTTAGGTACTAGTTTGAATCAAATGGCTTGAGAGAGCTTTGTCTGCAAATTACTCTCTCATTAGGTGCCAGAGGAGTATTGTTAGTGTTTTTTACAAAATAAAAAATAGCTCATGCCCAGCCCATCAATTTCTCAAGCCTATCAAAGAAAACTCATCATGTTTTGGGGAGCCAGGCAAGGCCTTATTGGGGTCGATGAATGTCCAGGCATTTTATGTAATACATTTCATGAGTTTTATGAACATGACCTATCAAAGCTTATATTTTCAATTAAAATGTTGTAAATGCTGGATATCTAGGTCAGGACACAACATACAATTTTCATTTTCAAAACCGAGCAAGTGGTGTAATCATTAATAAAATGAGATAATTACACAATGATTATGCTCCTAGCAAGTATTATCAGTTTAATCATTATTTCTATAACAATTATTGTAGTTATATACTAGAACCAGTAACACTTGCAAACAGCAGAAGTGTCACTTTTTTTAAATGTCCTTTCCTAACACATCTGTCCAGGACTTTAGAGGTTTCTCTGCTAGTGGGATATAATTTGTGACAGATGCATGGACTACGCATAGCCAGATGGAGCCAGATGTTTAATCCATTTTAATGTGGCAGAGAAAAGCTGTTTTCCAAATCTCACCTTGCTGGTCACTTGCCCTCCTATTGGACATTGGGAAGTCATAGATCCCCACCCCATGAGTCAAGTCTTCATCTGATTGGTTGGTTTGATGTTCAGCTACAGAGAAAACACCAGGTAAGTCTGTGGTCAGTTAAAAAACAAAGACAATTAATAAGATCATACTATATGACATCTACTGGTATTTTCAGTAGTATCAAAAATAGAGCTCTTCATTGTAGAACAATATATGAAACGTTATAATGTTTTAGATACTCATTGAAAGAAGCCATGAGTGTGGAGCCATGATAGAGTAGTAACACGCCTGACTCTATGCACGTATGTGGCACCCTGCTGTAGACCAGGGTTCAAAACCCCTTTTCGGCCCTGATTCCTCATTATTTGTCAACAAGACAAGTAACAAGACAACAAGGCTTTCAATATAAGCCTTAAAAATAGTAAAAATAAGTAAGGAGGATCTGCCCACCCCCCTTTAAATAAAATAAACTCAAGCCATATATGACACACTAATGTAACACTATATAGAATTTTATCTCACTTCGCTGGTCACTTGCCCTCCTATTGGACAATGGGAAGTCATAGATGCCCTCCTGCTGAATCAAGTTTTCTTCTGATTGATTGGTTTGATGTTCAGCTACAGAGAAAAAAACAGGTGAGTTAGCAGTCATTTATTAAACATAGACCATTGATCATGCAAAATTACATCAATTCATATGTTCAGTAGTATCGAATACAGAGCTTTTCATTTACAGAATCATTTATTTAAGATTTATAATTAATTAATTAAAATGTAAAGACATTATAACACACTAATGTAAACATGAGTGTAATATTTACAGTTCCGGGCTGGTAGAATGTCATAATGACTCTCTTCCTCATATCTCTCCTCACAGTTCCCAGTAGGTTTATGGACAGAGTCATTACACTCCTCCCCTGAAATGACAGTTCAAAGACGTTGACGTATTTCAGAGCTATAGATAACAGCTTGACTCAATAACAAAGCATTAAATAATGCCAACATCAATGTTCTCTTTCCACTACAAAACCAAACCATTGAACGTGTTCAACTGCTTGTCATAGCAAATGTGAACACAAACATTTTAGTAGTGCCACTGATACTCTACTTACAGTGTGAGATGGTGTTCTGGTCTGTGGCCTCCTCACTTTTGAGCTTGTCAGTGAGGGACATAACACCACTATCACACAGATACAGGTCAAGGTTTAGGAGGCTGGAGAGGGAGTTGGTACTCCTGTTTTCCAGGTCCTGGTCCAGTTTTAGGGGGGTGGAGAGGGTGAAGGTGCTCTTCTTCCCCAGGTCCAGATTCTGTCTAGGGGTGCAGGGGCTTAGGGGTGCAGAGAGGGGTCGATGAATTTCCAAGTTTTCCGTCACACTGTTACATTCTGACCCATTGTAGGCGATAGAGTGACCTCTGACCCTCAGGTCATCAGACCTCACATTCTGCTGTCTGGAAACACAACAGACAGGCAGTTCTCATATGCTTGCAAGTGCCACATTCAGTAGGTAAACATCTGAACGTTCCACAAGACTGTATCCTGCACATGAGTCATAAGCTGCTGCTAAGTTGAACACGTATGCCCACCACGGGAGTGGATCACCTTTCCGCGCTATGACACGCTTAAATTTACTTGGTCCGGGGCAGAATATTTAGAAATGTACTGTAGAGACACAGTGGCTTCAGAAGTATTCAGACCCCTTCACCTTCTCCAGATTTTGTTGTGTTTTAGACTGAATTTGAAAGTATTACATATATTTTATGCCATCAATCTACACACAATACCAGATAAAAACAAAGTGGAAAAGGTTTTTTGAAATATCTTGAAGGAACTGGATTTTGATCCGTTTTAGATTAATTCCAAATAGTGAATGAATTAATGTAACAAATTAATTTAATATATTAAGAGAGTATTACAATTACATTACAAGTATCAAAGATAAAAGCTCTCTGGATATTCAAGATGTTTGCAAGAGTAAAGATGCAGGCAGAAGGGAGGAAAATGCAAGACAGAGCTTCCCCAATCCTGGCTCTGGTTTATATCCCAGAACGAATGGCATGGGGGTTGGTTTACTGACCAAAAGGATAACAAACTAGTCCTGAAGAACAGACCCCTTATCAATTAGGGACACATTCCGATCTGTTCTGGGGCCATCTCATAAGACAGAGTGGTGTTATCTCGAGAAGCAAGCTAGCTAGGCAATAACAAGCAAACCTTTTTGTACCTGCATTCACAGCTTACAGAAACATCTCTAAACCATGAAAATTCCAATGATTACCTATTAGGAGAGAAATTTAGTACATAGGAATACATGTCTAAACTAAATAATGAAGAATCATTGAATATGTAAACACACATAGAATTTACATTTTTCAGTTCCTTCAATCTCATGTACAGGTATTCTGACTTTTTTGTAACGACTCTCCAAACTGAATTCCAATGCATCCTGCATCATTTGGTCACCCTTGAGATATCGCTAGAATTCCACCGGTCGCAAATTCAAATGTTTGGATATGATTTAGAGAGGTCCCACACTATCAGTGTATGTCAGAGTAAGAACCAAGCCGTAAAGTCCAAGGAACTCTCCATAGAACTCAGAAATCGGGAGAAGGTTATAAAAAAAAAAGCTAAAGCATTGAAAGTTCCCTGCAGCACAGTGGGCTCTATCGTTGTGAAATGAAAGTACGAAACCACCTAGACTCTTCCTAGGGCAGGCCATCCAGCCAAACAAAGTAACTGGGCAAGAAGGCCTTGGTCATTGAGTTTCTCTGCATAGATGGGAAAACCTGTCAGAAGGACAACCATCTCTACAGCACTCCATTGATAAGTCCTTTCTGTGCAAGACAGAAGCCACTCCTGAGTAAAAGTCATATGACATGATGCCTCAAGGACTCTGAGAACATGAGGAAAAAAATCCTCTGGTCTGATGAGACCAAAATGTTATGAGTAGGCCTGAATGGTGAGTACTACGTCTAATGAAAATAAGGCACTGCTCTTTGCCTGTCTTATACCGTCCTTAAGAGAAAGCATGATGGTGGGATCTTCATGCTATAGGGATACAGTGGCAGGGACTTGACGATCAGCATTAAGGGAAGGATGAATGTAGCAAAATACAGAAAGGTCCTTGAAGAAAACCAGATTCAGAGAGCACAGGACATCAGACTGGGACAATGACTTTAATCCAATTTAACATCTGTGGGGACACCTGAAGATTCAGTTCACCCAATACTCCCCACTCAATCTGAGTTAGCTTGAGAGGATCTACAAACAAGGTGAGAAACTGCCTAAATCCAGCTGTGCAAAGCTAGCGGAAGGCATACCCAAGAAAACTCTAAGCTTTGATCGCTGCGAAAGTCATTCCTTCATAGTACTGAATAAAAGGTCTGAATACTTATGTACATGAGAGGCTTTCTTTATAAACAGTAGTACAGAAAAATAGCACAATCACCTTATTCGTCCACGATCTGTTAATAATAAAGGTTCAACTTACAATGCTGACAGGCTGTTTAACTTCATTTGAATAAGAACCTACAATATATTTGAATGCCTTTATTGGAAGCTGCTCTAGATATGAACTGTTATCCTACTAAAGTGCCATGTAATTGAGATATAGTGGGGGATTCAAATATGATCATCTTCATGTTACCGTACGCTGCCAGGGAATGAGCCCCCTGGGCCAGACAGATGCATTGCCCTCCACAGCTGGTCAATCCACGCCCTCCTTAAGTCATCTGTCTCGGCAGCCTACAGATGTTTGGGGTAGCATAGATTGAATACATGGTAACAGCGGGTAGCTAATCGCAGAATATCACGGGGTCGAAGGAGGTGGTATAGTAAGGGACGCATCTTCGCAAATCTATCATGTACATCACCATTCAAATATGTATAAGCGGCTGGCAAAACATGGCAATTACATTCAAATGTAACTAACAGCTGAATGTATATTTCTTAAAAAACAGACAGTGGTAAAGACAGCTTCCTCACCCAGCAGTTTCATTTGGAATATCCCCATTGTCAGTATAAAGAGGATAGTGACAGATCTCATCCTTTAACGAATAAAACTTACACAGCCATCGCACACATTTGTGTAAATCTGAAGGAGTAGAGCTGTTGGATTGTGCGTGTACATCTGTGTGTCTGAGTTACTTACCAGTACTTTCCTCTTCCCATTCTTCATGATGATCTCAAAAAGATAGTGTTTGCTCTCCTCCCTCTGGATCACACGAACAGACTGTACCTGGCCCATCAACAACACTGCCATTTCAGACACACATGGTCTATCTACATATTATATAACTGTACCCCATTAAGCAGGAGTAACAAGGGCTGATGGAATATGCAAGTGCTCAGGACACGTTATCCAAATCAGCTCAAAGGGACAAGAAACAAGAGTGTTACAGTTTGGTACTAGTTTAAAACCAGTTGGCTCCAATAGTTAAAGTGATTTGGACCAGCAGGAGACAGGGTTACTGTTGTACAATGAAACCGGTTTAACTCACTGTGTAGATGTAGTAAAGGCCTCTTAGATGTGACTGTGGGAGTAACAGGACATTATAAAGCTTTATTTGTTGTTTTTGCTTTAAATAGTTAGTAACAGAGGAATTACCTCAATTATACTTACAGCACTCCCATGTTTCTTGGTGTAGAAGAATAGCGTTGTGTTTTGGAGCCTAAACCAATAGGTTGCCCACTTCATTTTCTAAAAGAATAAAATAATATACCGACACTGTATTTCACCAGATAGTGAAGATCGTATTCTGGATAAAAACAATGACAGAGTAGACAAGAGCACTAATACAATATGAAAAATATTAAAATCACTGTTCAGCTGAACCAGACAGACCTGTTAAGGTTAACTTCCCAAACTGGTCAACTTGCCAAACAGCAGATGCGTTCATCAAGAAGAAAATATTTGAACAATTGAAGTGTTGTTAATGATACAATTTCAACATGCTTGAAAGCTTTCTCTTACCATTGTATCTTTTCTTTTCTTTAAGAAGCCTTCAAAGAGCAGTTGTTGTCCTGTTGCTGACATTGTTTCAGAAGTTAACAGTAACACTTAATCCTGTTATTAGTTATTGTTAAATCTGTGACCACTATACAGGTTACTTCCCAATTTCAACGAGAACTGGGATATCACTGGCTCCATCGCTACTCACACACTTCTCTATTTTAACATACCAAAACCTGTTTGTTCTTATCTTTGATGACGCTGCTCAGTACAGACATGTATAGGATAATAGGTTTGAGTCAGTGTAAAACTGGGTATAAAATAACTTATCTGCAGCTACGCAGCCAATGTCTTTTAAGGTATTGGTACACTGGGAAATTAGATATCCACAGTCAAAGAGAACAGTGAACACTGCCATTTTGAACAGAGGATTGAGTATGCTTAAAAAATAATTAATCAGACCACACATGCACACATTTTTCAGAGACTTCTGAAAGATAGGGACTACTTGGGATGGAATAATATGAATGTAATTAATTAAATAAAATTCCAGAGACATGTAACAGATCACACATTTATTGTAAATGCTGGAAAAATCCATTATGAGCATAAACAGTTCATCCACGGTTGAAAATGAGAGTCAGAGATGCACGCAGGCCAGCTGACAGTCTTGCCTGGTCCCGGGACGAGATAATCTTAGATGGGCCCTTTAATGTCAACCCAATGTCAGTTCTGGGCCCCCCCTACCCTGGGCCCGGGACAACAGACCCGTTTGCCCCCTCTATCGGCGGGCCTGGATGCACGGCATGGCTGTTAATATCATACTGCAATCTCTAAGTGTCTAAGTTCATAAAAATATAATCAAAATATGAAGGAAAGCACTCTATTTTGAAAACTAGAAAATAAAAAAGAAGCATTTTCGTGATGATACTGTAGTCTTTTGTTGTTCCAAGTAAATGACAGACGCCATTATGAACAATAATGAAGGCTTTGATAATACTTGATATACAAAAATACATGGAACATGAAGTAATTATCCTTTTGAAGTGTGTCTGCTTCATGCAATGCTGAATAACAAACCATTCAAATCAGACAAAAAAACTAAAACAGGTTAATAAATTAATTGAAATTGAAACAAGTGCACAAAACCATGACCTATTTAACATTAGAAATGGCTTTGAGTTTACAGCTCTTCCCATATGTTTTCATTGCTGAGGTGTTACAGAGCTGAAATCTTTACTCACTGCCAAGCTTTGTTCGCATCTTGATCTGGTTGGGTATTTATCTGAGTATGTGTACATATCCACACTTTATATATTTCACACACACACACACACACACACACACACACACACACACACACACACACACACACAC
>JACXGI010003534.1:20855-38878 GCA_016801175.1 Esox masquinongy | reverse complement strand
GTACAGTACAATGGCAATGCAAAAACTAATCATTATTTAAATACAGAGTGTGGTGTGAGTACACCATTCTGAAGAATATTATTTATGAGTCCCTTTTGGATAAAGATAACAATTTACAACCTTCATGAGTGGTTACCCTTGTAAATATACATTTAAGTTTTCCAAAGAGAAAAGTACAAAATTCAAATCACAATGTCCGGTTATTACTGAGAACAGATTTGGATCAGACCCCCACATCTAATGTGTTTTCTACAGTTTCCAGAATCTCTGCATCGGACTAGAAACATTGTATTGAACTAAACAGCAAAATAGGTCTTTTTTTATCAGTAGAAATTGTTAAACACGTTTATGCCCTTTAAAGTAACAATAAACAACTAATCCAACCTATATTATCTAGAGTGACAATTAAAAATTCATACAACCAAGCTTTTAAGATCTGTTATCAGTCCTTCAGCCATCAATCGTTCTTACTATACCTATGCAGTATCACAGCCAAAGACCATCTGAAGCCAGCCACATTTTACTTCAAAATACTGTATATTCCAGTGGAATATGTGTAACTACATACACACCACCATTGCCGGAAGTGGTAATAGATCTGAATCTATAACTTCTGTCATTGCTTTATTTTAAACTTTGGTTTCTCAGCTCTTTAGTTCTTCAAAGTTCTTGTGCCTTGATACCAGGTAATACACCATAGAAATGTTTAAGCAGTCGACACCTGGATTCTACCCCTGTAAAGGGGTAGACTTACCCAGTCAGCTGTAAATGAGATTACAGCTGACTGGGTAAGATTACTTTCAAGACTAAAGCCACTGAAACAAAGTTACCTTCATATTGAGACATGAAATTTCCTAGCAAGAATCTTACAGTTAAACATACTTTACCACAAACACTGAGGGAGAGGCCAATGGTGAGCACCTTCAAGACAACTGCATCTACAGTTTCCCTTCCTCTCAGAGCAAAGAGGCTCCAGGTAGGACTAGAGAGGGACACGTTCAGGAAAATGGGCTAATTGGCGGGTCTGTAGAAACCCATGGGAGATATCATGCAGGGGGTAACATGAGGCCTCAGCCGGGTAAATGGACGGCAGGGAGAGTTAAGACAATGGTTTTAGCTGCCCAGGGGGCTTAGGGGCGGCGCTACACTCACGGGTACATGGCCATGGTGGTGAGTTTGGTGTACAGCTCTTTGCCGGGCGGGTCCACTGTGTTGCAGGTCCAGGGCTGGGGCGGGTGCAGCTTGTGCTTGCGGCAAAAGTCCAGCGGGGTCAGACTGTAGTGCTGGCGCGCCTCGTGCAGGTCCGACTTGGAGGCGATCACCATGCAGGGGGTCTTGCTGTCCATGAAGTACTGCTGCCACAGGTGGAAAGGTTCAAGGTCAGAGGTTAGTCACGTGAACATGGATGGTGTGGCCGTGAAAGGTCTCACTGTTACTAAAGGTGTGGTGAATGCCGAGTTGTCACACCTTGTAAATCTTGGCGCAGTACTCAAACGAGCGTGGGTTGTTGACATCATACACCAGACAAACAACGTCACACGCCAGGTCTGCCTCTGAGAGGAAGTCCATGTCTGGCATCACCTCATGAAGCTACGGGACAGAGAACAGGATATGAACAAGATACCAGGCAAGCCTAGTTCAGCCGGCCCGCAATAGAAAGTGTTGCCCTCTCCACATTCGAACCCGGGTCGCCCACGCAAAGGGCTGTGTCGTTACTACACCACGGAGCTGTACATTTACCGGGTGTCAGTATAGCATCTTGTGTCTATCCTGAACAAATCCTCTTTTGCCACTGGCCGTTTTAACAGTTAACTGTCCATTCGTGAATGACAATGATACAGTTAAACTGACTAATGTTTCTTACAAAGTTTACCTCCACCACAAATAGCGTCTATGCACTGTATGGTGTTTGTCACTGGCAGTTTTAATAGCGTATTAGCCAGTAATAAGCTTTACCGGTATCTACTAACTTACTGGAATAGTCATAAGAATTGAGCAATTGCTAGCGAGTCATTTCATGGCATAAGAACGTATTTTTTTCTTTCATTCGTGAATGACATTTATACAGTAACTATCAATAAATGCGACGATAACTAACTTTTTCATCAAGTGAAAAGACGAGAGAATCGTGGAATCTACCAGAAATAATAAATAAATGTCGTTGCTCTCAATAGATTCGAACTTAGGTCTTCTATGTGAGAGGCAATGTCTTTAACCACTACGCCACGGCATTACACGCTTCAACAGTCGCTAGACACCATTGAGGATTGTGCTAACTGACTAACGTTTCTTATTAAGTTTACCTCCACCACAGCGTCTATGAACTGTATGGCTTTTGCCACTGGCTGTTTGAACAGCTTATTAGCCAGTAATAGGCTTACTAGTATCTACTAACTTCCTAGGAATAACCATAAGAATTGAGCAAATGTGTTTGTCTATCCTGACCCAAAACGCATGCATGGATGCGTACTTCGAAAATCCACCAGAAACAGTCGTAATATAACCGTAAACTGTTTTATTTCAGGCTTACTATAATGTAGATATTGAAGGTTTTAGCCAGCGAAGTTTTCGTCTATACGGAATAATTCATAATGCATACTTTGCTTCGCCCTCGAGGAGATACGAACTCGGGACCTATAGTTTACAGGTCCGCTTCTCTAACCACTACGCTATTTAACAAGGGGTAGTCAGTCAGTCAGTCAGTCAGTCACTCACTCAGTCACTCACTCAGTCACTCACTCAGTCACTCACTCAGTCACTCACTCAGTAAGAGACATTCGCTCTTCTTGGCCAGCTCCGCTTACGCGGTCCGGCAAAAAGAATTTACTGCTACACTGCTGGTCAGAGATAACATCTAAGAATCATCATCCATCCCCCAGAGGTTTCAGCTGATTACTGGGCAGAAAGCATGAGAGGGACAGAGTCAAAGACTCACCAGTAGGTACTTCTCCTGACCATAGACATATGTGGTGTTGATGGAGTAGAATGATTTGTGGTCTTCTCTGATCTTCCTCTGTTTCTGTTAAATAACACAAAAAACATTGATAAGGACTCCATAATGGAGAAAACAGTACAGACTGTCAGGAACAGACTGTCAGTTTCACCCGTGCTACTTAGAAATAGCCGCGAAACAGAAAGGCATGCGTAGCTAGCAGGCAACAGTGATGTAGGAAGAGCCAGGGTCACGTCCATTAAGACACAAAATGGATGCCAACGAACTGACACAGAAAGGGACTGTTAAAGCATCTGACCAGTAACGGCTCGAGGGAGCATATCGCAGCGTTGTTTCATGCATCATCTGAGACCACACACGTGTGGCCAGTAGCTCCAGGGACTTACCTGCAGGTTGCGTCCCAGGAAGGCCTGCAGGAAGCTGGTCTTGCCACTCCCTCTGGCGCCCAGGATGTTACAGCGAAACACGCTGCGCTGGGTCTGTTTCTTCTGCAGGTCAATGCGCTTGTTACGGGTCACTAAGGTCAGGGGTGAAGATTTGAGATGCATTATGAACACATGTACTAGTTGGTGAAAATGAGATTAGGTGATGGAACGTAACTTCCTTAAGTTTTATGATTTCTTTCATCAAAACTCTAACATATATTGCAGACTACAACCAAAAAGTCAGATTTAGTAATGAATGAATCCAATAAAATGTACCCAGCTCTGCAGACAGAAAAGTACAGCCTTTTTGTAGCAACTTTTGAGGTTTTTACATGTTGTAGTAGTTGCTTTTCAAAAGTTGTTTCCACAGGTTGAAAATAGTTTAATTAATTTACTAGTTTATTAGTTACTTTCTAAAACGCTCAGATTACACACAGTGGTCACAGCCATTTTACAGATAAAAAACATAAAATTTTAAAAGCATTTACTAAAATATTACAATACTGGGATGACAATATTGGGATGACATCTTCCGAATGTTTGCAATATTAAAAAAAAGGATAAAACCCTAAACTTAACTTCTAAGCTGAAAATAGCAAATTTTCCTAGTTTTCCTATCCTTGCTGGGATTTCAGGAATCTTTATCCTTGTGGGGACAAAAAGCTATTCCCATTGAAAATCCTATTTTCCCAAACTCTTAACCTAACCTTAAGCTAGCCCCCAAAACATAATTTTAACCTTACATCTAACACAAACCAGAGTGCTTTTATTTTATTTTGTAGATATTTTTTGGGGTATTTCATTATTTTCATTGACATGACTATTATAAGTAGTGGCTAGGGAGACTGGTAAGTAGACGAAGACATAAAAGAAGGGCACAGACAAAGGCCGAGCCATGACTTGAACCCCCCATCAGATGGCATGAATGGTCTGGAGCTTAGAGTGCTACACCAGACTCCTGGAGCTTAGACCGCTACACCAGACTCCAGCACACACACCCTAACTCTCATCTTAATGCCAATGGTAACTTTGCTCCCAAATTTAACACCTAAGCTAGAATGGTCAAATGTTCCTTGTTTTACTATTCTTGTAGGGATTTTTGATCCCAACCAGGTTAGTCAAAAGTGAACACAGACCTGTGATAGCTGCTGCCTGAGACTCCTGCTCACAGATGATTGAGTAACCAAGGTAACCAAGGTACTCCAAACAGCGCTGAACATCCAGGTATGTCGTTAACCTGGGAAATTATAAAAATGAAAGGCTGAGTGTCTGTCTGTCTGAAGTGGGCTTTGGTACAAAACTGCAGCAGCATATCAAAAGGTAAAGACAAAAATAGAGAATCTGAAAAGGGCTGTACAACAGTGAAGGTAGTGAGGTGACAGGTGGTAAAGGTAACTGACTCACGTCCACTGTGACAGATATCCCTGGTATGTGATCCAGCCCTGGTCGTTGGTACACACCGTGTTGTTGACATCAGGACCCCATGGCATGTAGGGAAAAACTTTAAACAGGTCCTTTACCTCCTCTGGAGAAAGGGCACAGTCTCTGTCCTGAAGCACGCACACAAGCACGCACGCACACACAAACACTGTCTTTTCCCTCCTGATTCCAGCAAGCTTCCAACCTGACATTTTTGTACGCGTGAAGCAGAAGGTAAGAACAGTAGGAGCGGTCATGTCATCAAGACCTCAACTTACTTTGTCATGCTTGTCAAAGACACTCTGAAGGAAGAGGTACGTGTTGTGACTGAGCTCAGTGGTGCAGTCCACTGGTATTTTCAACCTGGCAGGGACAAGAGAACATCCTGGTTGAATGTCATAAAAAGGGCAGAATCTTAAGTGGCATTGATTTAAAGACACGTGGGGTTGTGTTCATTTTAAATAACACAGTTAACACTTCTGATAGACAGACAGAGCCTGCAGCACAGTTTTCCTTCATCTCCTATTTAAACAAAACACACCCAGAAACAGAGAGGGACAGACAATGTCTTGTCTAGAACAAGAAACTCTGTAGTTATCCACTCACAGGGGGAACAGGTACTCCTGATGGAGCTCCAGATCATCACCGTAACCAAACCTCCGGAGGACCGTCCAGGTGGTCTCATGACGCCCCCTCTGGATGAAGAGCGTGTGCAGGAACAAGAAGCCTAAAGGCCAATCAAGACAAGGAATGGACGTGCATCAGAAGTAATGTCAGAGACAGACACTGGTATCGTGATGTTATGCATAATGATGGGGACAGAACAGAAAGCTAAAGAGAGAGAGAATAGAGAGAGAGGGCGCGTGTAAGCCCCAAGAGAAGACAAAAGAGAGGCCAGAGAGACATGAGGGCAGGGAGACATGAGGGCAGGGAGACATGAGGGCAGGGAGACATGAGGGCAGGGAGACATGAGGGCAGGGAGACATGAGGGCAGGGAGACATGAGGGCAGGGAGACATGAGGGCAGGGAGACATGAGATCAGAGCGGTGGTCTAAGAGTGCGTGGAAGTACAAAAAAGCCGGCCTCAAATCTTCCCTGTGTGTGTGGCGAGGTTCACCTTTGAGCGTGAGGCCATTGTTCTTGACTCCATCGGTCACATTCTTCCTCACCACATTCTTGACGTCCTCTAAGGCCTGGGGCGCCAGGGGTGTGTTGAAACACGTCCTCTATCAGACACACACCAGGTGTCAAACACACTCACTCCTAAACATTTATTATCCTAGTCCAGGTGAAACAATTTGATTGGCACAGGTGGAACATAAGCTGACTAATAACATTCCTCCACTCGGTTCTGCACCTAACAGGGTCACTTGCATCAAAGTATAATCTCGAAACCGTGGCAAGAAATGCTGTAACATACAACTGATGCTCCTACCTGGAAGAAGTTGAGTTCATTGTCGTTAAGAATGCCGTCGTTGTCCAGGTCGGACACTTTGAAGATGCGAGTTAGAGCCTTGATGCAGGACGGCTTCATCTGAAAAAATGACTGTCAAACTTGAACAGGATGTTCTCGCTCCCTCCCCCCTCCCTTTCTGTATCTACCACTCCCATACTCCTGTTGATGTTATTTTAACCTACAAAAAAAATTGCTTTTCTTTAAAAAAGTGACCCAAAACTTTTGAACGGTAGTGTATATAGATCTACCTGTACATATAAATAAAATAAATAATATCTCATTGTAAGTCCAGATACTGTCCCTGACTACCCCAAAGGAATTTGCATTTTTTGTGTGTCCTCCTCACCTCCTTCTCCTCTGGGCAGTACAGGGGTCCTGTAGGGTGGAGCACTGCTTTCTGAGCGTAGTAGAACAGCTCTGAAATGTTCTTCAGGTTTTTGGCAGAGCACTGAGAGAAAGACACAGAATAGCCTTAAACCAAGTCAAACGACACAGTGACTAACCAACATGATAGCCAGTGCCAACAGTGGACAAACCAAACTTCTTGGAACCATTGGCTAATGCTGATCAAACACCTTCTGTAACTGCCTCTCAATAATCGCGATTTGTTGCATTTGTTACTGACTGACAGATTTGTGGCGGTTGGTTAATATGTAAAAAAACAACAACTACACTACAACCAGCAAATCTACCTCTATGGTAACCAGTATACCATAGAGGTAGATTTGGTGGTTCTGTAGATCAGTATTGCTCTACAGAAGCAGACATCTGTAAAGCAAATGTGCACTCAAGCAGAGGTGAAGACAACATCCCCTCCCTACCCAGCTCCCCACCTACCTTCAAGCAATGCTGAACACTAATACAAGCTCTAGATTCAGGCACCTCTGACCTTTTGACCCACCTACCCCTTAAGATGGAGAAGCACCTACTCAGCCCAATCAAAATTATTCTCTGACCTTGCACCAAATCTTTACATTCTCCCAACATCGCCTTCATCCAACTAATGCTTGCAATTTCTATCATTTTTCATTTTCTTCACCGTCTTCTAGTACTGACAGTTACTAAAGTAAGGTGTACTACCACTAATTTGGGTGGTTGCTCCATCTAGCTATCTTAATATGTATACACTAATTGTAACTCTGGATATGATGAAATGTAAATGTCTCGGTGTGTTCCAACACATGGTCCCCTCACCCTATCCTACTTTTAATCTGTATCTGGCCAGAGAGGGTATGGCATGACGGAGCCGCCACATGACACCCGTGGAGGAAGGCCAAATACTTTCCTCCATGATAGCAGCTCTTCTCTGCACACAACGCACACACTCACTCAGTAGGGCAGACGCCCTAAGATAATTTAGGAGCTGGATAAGATCATTTAGGAGCTGTCATTAGAATTTCATTGTACAGGATGACGCTGTGTTGTTTGGTGCATTTGACAAATAAACCTTGAAACTGGGTTCAAACAGTAGGGGTTTCTAAAACAAACTGAGAGACAGCCGTTCAGACAACCAGAATTAGGTCAAAACATCAGTTGGACTCTAATGTTTAATGTTACATTTACAACAGAGTTTGGATTTCAGAACGGACCACGACAGAATATCAATCCACAGTGATAAACATACAGTTGAGGCTAGAATTCCATTCATCAGTTTGTTAGTGACCTTAAATTTCAATTATTAGTAGGCCTGTAACTTTGAAATACATTTTTTAGAACATAATTTCAGATTTACATCACATTTTATAACCCATGTGGTTTGTGTCCTGAATGCTTAGGTGGTATACCACACCATTTTACAGGTATAATACCACATCACGTTTTACTGTACTATTAGTGTTGGTAACAGGTTTAGAACAACAATACCGTACCTCAGATGTTTGTGGTATCAGGCCAGAATACCACAGCAAAAGGTTGTATCCAGGCACTCCATGTAGCATTGTGACTAAAACCTGCCATTAGCTGTGTTATATTAGCATATGCTTATTTTGCATTATTGCTTAAATATTTGTTTGCATATTCTTGCTAGGCACACAGTCAGTTTGGTCCCAAAGGGCAGGACTAAACAGTCACTGTCCCCTTACCTCCACACAGGTCTCAATGTCAGAGTACTGGTTCATGATGGGCAGGATGGTCTCCATACTGCTGTGTTCAACCAGGTCTGACTTATTACCAACCAGGATCAGTGGTACCCTGCAACAATAAGGTAATAACAATATTATAATATCATATAGAAATATATGCATAACGGCACGTGAATAGAGCAGATCCATTCAGCCAATGGAATTTAATCAATTGTGTATAAAAAAAAAAAACTTTCTTCAGAATGATGGCCACAGTGGGAACCAAACCCATGACCCTGGGCATTGTGAGCACCATGCATTAAAAATGAGCCACAAAAGACCACATCATTACAACATTTTAACAACTTTACAATATCAATTTATTATAATCAAATTGGTAGAAAAGCAATACAACTAATTTTCACCAGTATCTTCTTTGGACTTGGGCTGACTTAGATTATTTAAAAGGCTAAAACAGGGTTTTCAAAACTCTGAATAATCTTTCAGTGTGGCCTGTCTAGAAAAAGTTAGAAAGCTGCATCAAAGCAAGAGTAACCTGTTGTCTATGCGTAAAGCAGACACCGTACATAGAGAATATTTGGTATATTTAGACAGAATGGGGGGAAAAAAAATGTGATTAATTTCTGTATAATATATGGCACTGAGATGAATAGACACCTATTTCAACCTTCAAAGTGAGATATGGATAAGCTGTCATCTATCACACTATATTAAAACATCAAATATGATTTAAACAATACATGAAAAATGAAATGTCTTCAATGGTGCTGACAAAGCTGACATAATTTTAATAAATCTAAGAATTAGGAGGTTGTTTCTTTACATGGTGTGACAGCTAAAATCCAAATTGCTATCAAAATATACTGTACAGTAATGTGAAAATGTACATACACGCCCCTGGAAAAATTACACATATGGATATGTAATCTTACCTTTAACAACACTGACCAATAAAGGTAACCTAATTTAAAAAATAACACTGAAATACTAGACTTTGAAATCATTGATTGGTTCAATAGTACAGAAAAAATTTGTACATCCCTATACTCTTCAATAGTACTATTATACTTACCTTTACACATGACTTCATACTAACAAATACATTTACAAAAAAGTATGCTGAACCCCCATTTTCCCTGCCCCCAAGGGAGAGACAAACACCACACACATGTAGATATAAACAAACACACTATAGGGCTCATACACACCTGCTATCCTTGTCTGTCCTGTCATTTATGAGGGGAATCCAATGGCTTGTCACCTAAGTGAGAGAAAACATATCAATACCTAAAAGGCCTGCACTGTCTTTAATTCAATGTGGGGAATTCAGTGTTAAAGATTGGGAGGGTATAAACTCACCTTCTCAATAGACTTCTTGTTGTTCACAGAGTAAACTATGCAAATAACATTTGCCTGCAAAGAAAATAAATAATAATATTAAATATTGGAAGGAATTACGGTTGTCAAAAATTGCATTCAGTTACATTTAAGGAAACTGAATTAACATCATAGGGCATGAAAATGAAATCTAGGCTCATTAACTTCAACCCCTAATCATAAAACAGAAATCAGGTTCATTTAACACTTTCTCGCCAAAAAAATCATCCTACCCTCCTTCCGTGCCTCCTCAAAACCCATTGGATGAGAAAGGCAGGGATCCTGGTTTTGAGGAGGCAAGTAATATGACACTTAGAAACAGGCAGATGTTTTATAAACAGCAGTGTAGGCAGTTGTTAAGCAAGCAGCTCTAACTAGCCAGTTAACATACAGTAGCGTAGAATTTTTATGCTTTATTTGACAGAAAAGTAGGAAAAGATAGAAGTTTTTACTAAAATTGTGCAAAGATTTAAAAAATTCATCATGAAAAATATTCTCAAAGAAATGTGTAATGGAAATTGGTACACCTACTAGATATTTTCATGAACCAAATGTAATAAGTACAATAGATTTTGTTTTGTCTCCAAGTTCATCTGAGTCATTAGTGACTCTTAAGTTGTCATCAATGAGTTTCTGGTTCACTGGGGTAAAAATATGAGGTGACAAACACGCCAAACTCAATAAAATTTACATTGGGTATGTCAAAGAACACTCAATTAAAATGAGACAACAGGTTGGTGACCTTAACACATCAAGCAGTTGATATATCAAAATAGCAATGTCAATTAAAAAGCTAATAATGATGCCAATAATCATGAAACAATCTACAGAGAACGATGTATTTATTGATTAAGATGTTGTTCTTTAAATAATTAACATCTAAATGTGTTAACACAATTTTAAACCATTACATTTGACAGCTCTAGTACAGTAGCTCTACTAGGAATACATTGTTACTTTGTGTCCAACCAACCTTGGATATTTCTTGATACAACTGCTCATCAGACTGTTCTGCTTCTACAGACAACATAAAGAGCAACAACATGAAAATACACTTTAAATATATTAACCTTTGTGATACCACCTTATCAATTACACAAACCCCTGTCTAAACTACTGTCAGTAGTGTAGATAAGATCACACATTGGATTTCTGATTTGTTGAAAAATAAAATTTTGTATGGGCCGCAGTAGAGCAACACTGAACAGTTTTTATTGTTGACATTAAGTATTGTTTGAGCACTAAGTGATAAACAGGCTGCAGTGTTACTTGAGTAGTCCACTATGTGTCAATTTGGATTGCATACTAACCGATGAGCTGGATTATGTACTAACTAATGGGCTAGACTAAACTAACTGATGGGCTGAATTATGTACCAGCTGATGGGCTAGGCTTTATACTAATTTATGGGCAGGATCATGTACTAACTGATGGGCTAGACTATACTAACTGGACTGGACTGTGTACTAACTGGTGGACTGGACTGTGTACTAACTGATGGACTGGACTGTGTACTAACTGGTGGACTGGACTGTGTACTAACTGATGGACTGGACTGTGATGGACTGTTACATTGCTGTTGTTACCTGAGTAGTCCACTATGTGTGTGGGGACCCTCTCTGGCGTTACATCTGCCGGGATGGTGATCTCCTCCGCTCGAAGGGGAACGTCGTCAGGGAACTCCTCACTGACCAGTGACATGATCAGCGATGTCTTCCCCACTTTAGCTGCAGAGATAAGATGAAAAGTGAGAGTCAGGTAGAAGCAACTGTGCGTGACTGCAATAAGGATAGCCTGGTCTCAGATCTGTGATGGTCCGTATGTCGGTCAGCAAGACGCAGGTCATTTCGGCAAACGGACTTGTGGCATCGTAATAACACAAGTCATTACGGCCGATGGGCACACATCGCCAATGTATTCGATATCTGTTCAACACCACCATGCAACCAACCATTATCAGCATCTTCTGACCAAAATATTTCCCAACGCCCATCACAGCACACCTGCGTCACTGCGGAAAGGAGTTCAAAGTCTGGTGGTGGCTGGTGACATAATGACAATGCCTGGGGGTGGATGGGTAGGATGTGGGACAGGGTCGCCTTGACTTGTAGCTCTCTAGTGACTCCTTATGAAGGCTCCTGTGCCTGCAAACTGGTAAATGCCCTCTCCTTCAAGAAAGTAGATACCAGTGAGGTGAACAGTGTGGTTAGAAGCAGAACGGCTGGTCGAGATGTGCATCAGAGGATGCGTCTGTACTCTTTGGAACCAGCATTGTGTAGCTGTCATGAATATGAATTAGATAGAACAAAATTGGGAAAGGAAAAATAAATTAAAACACACTGTCTATCAAAAAAATGTTTTTAAAGTGCTACGGTAGCTCTTCGTGGCATGGAAATCCACTGTCCAACCAGCATCATCTCCCAGTACAATCTTAACATTGTACCATGTGCATGTGAATGGGATGTCATTCAACCACTAACCAAAAGGTCGCCTGATTGACTACCGTGCCGGCAAGGCGAAAAATATCTTGTTCTGTCCTTAAGCGAGACAGTGAACCCTAACAGCTCCTGGAAGCTGCTCTTGATAAGAGCGACAGCTAAATTAATGAAATGTTAAGGCAAATGCACACAGCATACGCACACATTAAAGACTCTGGGGCCGATGAGCTGACTGACGTAAGTGTATAGAGCAGCTAAATAACATTGGACCGTCTTATTAAATGCTATGACAGCAGTACCAAGCACATCCAGATGTCAAGACTGTAGGCGGCCTACACTCCCACACACAGAAGTTCAGTTCAGATTACCTTTTATATATTATGCATGTTATGCTTTATTGGAACGTGGTGAAAGACAGTGGAGAGTGATGGAAGAGATGCCGGTTGCACATGAACCCACGTGTCACCATAAGCAGTGACCTAGAATGCTGGACCTCCCTAGGCCACCAGATACCATTTTAATAGGAATCATTTTTTCAATAAAACTGCAATTCACCTGTCGCACTGTCAGGTCAGTGAATGGGTTATTACTACTTCAAGTAAGGAAAGAGTTTGGGAACTTGGAATTATGGCAGACTTCTAGCAGGAGCATGGAAAGGACTTATCAATAGACACTTGGTTTCTGTTTATCACTAATGTTAACATACACACGTACGGATTTGGCTGCCTTTCTCAGCAGCACCAACGAGAATGTGGCTATGTAGGCCAGCCAGCATCACTTACTGAAGTAAAAATAGTCCTGATAAACAGTGTGTGCCTGAGGCAGAGGAGACAAAAGAGGACAACCACTTTTTACATGCAGGTGATCATTTTCACCCGAAATTCACACACCTAATTCCTTGAATATGACAAAATATTATTTGAATGCAATTGACTGATTACATGAGAACTGATCTGAACGTATTGTTCCTACTACCATGGAATGTCAAACTGACCAGTTTGCATGAGGACAGCTCGATAATGCAAAATGCACAACGTTCTGTTAATATGATGCACACCTACATTGTCTAATAGTTACACCAAACAAACAGGCGTGCTTACTGAGCAATAGAACGAACGCCTATAGGCAATACCATTTATACTGCGGCATCTGTTAGGTAACAGGTTTACACAATGTCAAAACATTGAATCTGTTCAACGCTTGGTTGGCTTCGTCGCGCGTTAATTAAAGCACAAATCACAATCTCCTTGAGTATTCTTGAAACCAGTCTGTTCATTTTTGATTAATTGATGCATTCCCAGTTATGATAGCTAGCTGGCTAACATGCTAATCTTGAGACATCATCAACCACTACATTTGATCAATCAACCACTTACGTTCCCCGACGAGTAATATCCTGACGTCCTTCCTCATATTTGTTACCAGTTTCTTTATTCACAAAGCAAGTACTTGTTATATAATAAATATCATCTAATCGTTCAGATGCTGTCCTACAGCAGTGAACCCACTACCAGGCCTGCGCAGTTCACTTTGCACTGTCAAACAGTAGTCGGCGCCTCTTTTTTGTAGGACAAAACGGACGGTGAAATATATCCGTTTGTTCGTGAGCTTTTCCCTCGTTTCTTGCAATGAAGTTCAGAGCTCAACAGTGATACGTGATAAACATTCATGTAAATTACACAATTCTAAAGAACTATTTTAGTCCATCCTTTTGGACACTTATGACATTTTGCACTCAATATTTCAGGCTCATGCCTCCTCCTGCTGCTGCTGACCTCCAATACCCGGCGACTATGGCAAGCGCTAACAGACAAACGGTGCGGAAACAACACCGGCTGCCCTCTAGTGTGCATCCGGGGACATTTTTTTTAGTTAATACATCGGATGTAGGTTTATTCTGATATAGAAACAATATTATCAACACTAAATCAACATTTTCAGCTTTGAACAAGCCTGCACCTTCCCATTGACTCGACAATGGTTGGTGCTACTTCTAATACTGATAAAGGAAGGCTAAATTAATAAAGGTAATTTGATGAAGAGGCGATTTCTCAGACAGATTAAGCCTATTCATGGATCAGTGGAAATCTCCCTTTATTTTGTAGTCCTCAACTAGGTTTATTCTGTGTGGGCGAAACTGACCTTGCAAGTAATAAGGACTGCAAAAGTGAATAGCTGTGTTATTGTTACTTATATAATGTTGTGTTCTTTCCTTGGTGTTCATATCAATGTGAGTTAGAATCTTAAAATGTATTTACCTCTATATGCATTTTTGTAATAGGCCCTGTAGGTAAGCATTTCACGAGTTTACACAAATAACTTTTACTTTGGTTTCATTTATGTTGCATATACACAAACCACAGTTCCAGATATAGTACCAAGAGGTCTTATAATTATGGTTCTGCTCTCAATAAGGTTGATCCATTTAATTAAATGATACAGTTCTCTATAAATTACAATGCACACATGTAATGGTCTTCAGAGTGGGCTTTGCATCAGAGAGGTAACAGTGGTCTGACTAGATAGAGGCCCATTTGCTTATTTAGTCTGGATTTGCTCCGTTTTTGCTCTTCCATCACTGGTAATGTTGATGGCCGTTCTGTCTCTCATTCTCCTAATTTCCCCCTTCATCAATAAAACAGTCATCTCTGTCTTCGGATGTTGGCTTCCACTGCACAAGAGAATGCAGAAAATAGTTGTTTCATGACCATATGTTTGTATGAATGTGCCTTTAATATACTACAGGCATATACTATACTGTACAATATATGCCTATGTATGTTTATGTGTGCGTCTCTGAGTGATGCAGGTCTATGTGTAAGTTATGGTGACTTAAAGTCCCCACAAAGAAAGGAATACTGAAAAATATGTGTTGGCAGTTCCCCACTAAGCAAAATGCAATTTACGGCTTTGGGGTTAGATTTAGTGTAAAACGTAACATTGGGCATTGTGTTAGAATTGGCATCAATGTTTAAGTTAAGGGGTTAGTCCTTAGAAGTAGATAGGAAACCTGGATATTTGGGTAAGAGTTATGGTTCAGGTTTCCACAAGGACAGAAAAACTGTGTGTGTGTGTGTGCGTGGTGTGTGTGCATTTGTATGTGTGTGTGTGTGTGTGTGTGAATGACATGGCTCTTACTTGTGTAGTCCTGGGGATGCATGGGTTTAGAGATGACCAGTCTGAAGGCCACTAGCCACTCTTTCTGCTCCCTCTCCTGCTCACACATGAACACAAACACACGGTCCGGTGTCTTCACTGTCAGTCCACACTTCCACCTGTTGCCTCTGGTCCCTTTGGGAATGCATTCACCCACAGAGTAACCATTGTTCTCTGTGCCAATAAACACTACTCCCAGTTCCTCAGAGTCCTGTTGTAGATGAACACCCACAAATTATGCAGACAGACACACATCCACACACACAAACAAACCCCATCCCCCAACACATACTAATGATTGAAGAAATTAGGACATACAGTATGTGATGTGCACTCACCCACACAGACAGAAAGACACACACTCACAGACCTCCTATCTTACCAGTGGACTTTTGAAGTAAAGGAGCTTCCTGTCTTGAGAGTCCAAGATAAACCATCTCTTTTTGAATTGCTCTTTTTGCTATGAATAAATACAAATACATGTCATCAGGTGTAGATGCAAAACATGTTAATGAAAACAAAAATGCTCGTATTTTCTATTACATTCAACATTTATTACCATGATATTCACATGAGGGTTACCTACGTACCATAGGACCTGTCTTCTCCATGTATCCTTCTTTGAGGTAATTTCTGGTAATTCTAGGTATCAGCTGTCAAAATAGAAATGAATTGCTAATTGCAACAGTAGTTGTCGATTACTACGTGTCCTTGGTTTATCAGTTTGACATCACTATGGCGCCTACATCATAAATAACCTACATCTTCAAGGAATCACTACAATGTCTACATTATAAAAAACCTACATCTTCAAGGAATCACTACAATGTCTACATTATAAATAACCTACATCTTCACGGAATCACTACAATGTCTACATTACAAATAGCCTACATCTTCAAGGAATCACTGCAGTGCCTGAATTATGAATAACCTACATCTTCAAGGAATCATTACATGAATCATTACAAACGTTTTTATATGGTCTCTTGTACATTTTATGCCTAGCCTTTGGTACTTTGGCTTTCTGAATAAAGCTCCTATTTTGTGGGCATATATCCTATTGACATGGATATACATGCATCACGTACAGCATTTCATACACATCATCCAGAAACTGAGTACTGGTGCTCAATCTCAGGACTCCAAAAGAATAGGCATTAGACGAGGCCGGTGAACCTGCAACCTCCAACCAGTATTTTAGTGTTCTGTATATCTTTAAGGTCCTCTCTAAACTCTACAGGAAAATTGCTGTGGATGTTTACAGTAACACCTCTCCTGTATTCATTCTGGTATACCAGAATCCTTATGCGCTGGATGGAACGCACTCTCCGACTTCTACCTTGATTTAGATCACAGGTGCCCAAGCACCCACAAGGAGTCACTAGAGTGCAACAAGGCAAGACAATTCGAATATAAATCCCCTGCAAACCCAGATGGCGCTGGCCAATAGGTGTGAGAAACAGATTTGAGCCTTAGTCTCTCAATTACTTGACTCACTGTGGGCCAGTGACTTTACCGCTGTGCCATTCAGAAGCCTGTGATGTGTGTTCCTCTGAAATGATTCACTCTCTCTGTAACAGCCACCTCGTCCTTGTAACTTAGGATTTTCATTCAGGAGCCTGTGATGTGTGTTGCTTTAAAATTAATCGCTCTCTCTATAACAGCCACCTTATTCTTGTACGTTAGGATTTTAACCACTTTCAGTCACCTTTCCTCTAGTATTTGCCTCCCTTTCATCTCAGACACCGTTCAGGTCTTGTGTGGAGAATCTGGTATTCCATCCACCGCAATGTTATTCAACCTTGACGATCCTTCTAGAGACTCTTTTTTCTAGTGTTTTTCTCCATTGCAATCACGTCACAGATAACGCAGATGTTTTCCTCACTGAGTGAGACTTCAACGGTCATGTCTTAACAGTCTTTTTTCAACTGTTGTTGTTGAATTCAAATATTATTTCTCCTGTGCAAGAGAGACCCTGTCCCCACTCTTGAGGGTGCATACTGTATTACATACGTACACACCATTCTCAAGTAGAAGCCACACATGTCATGATGAATTACAACATTGCCACCTTGTGCTACGCTCCATAGGCTTTGTTTGCGTATTCTCATAGGCCTGTGCTCTTTCAATAACTGTACATTCCAGTTGGTTGGTCATTAAAGCGGTCTGTGGGTTTTTCCCTTTTTTGTTGTTTCTGTCATTCTTCCCAGATGGTGCATAACTGTCCGCTGTTGTTAGCGTTCTATGTCATTTTATATAGCACAGTTTGTAATGTTTCTGTTGTTAGCATTCTATGTCATTTTGTATAGCACAGTTTGTAATGTTTCTTGTAATGTTTTCATCAGAATTAATCTGGGAAGTGCTGCACCACAGAATGGAGAGCATCAGTGACGCAACAGAGGAGACTGACCGTTGTGTTTTTACTTCTACAAAGCATTCATAAAGGACTCAGACCCCCCAACTTTTCACAAATTTATTTATGTAAAGCCTTATTCTAAAATGGACTAAATATAATTTTTACTCATCAATGTACACAAAAGTGAAGGTGTCTGAATACTTTCCAAATACACTGCATATATTTTTTCAACACACAAGTTTAAAAATAGATAGTAGGCTACAACCTTAAAACAGCATGTGAAAACTCCTCACAATCAAGCTTATATATATATATATATATATATATATATATATATATATATATATATATATATATAT